>CM055728.1:30283012-30310512 GCA_029465975.1 Dallia pectoralis | reverse complement strand
TCTCTCCCCTTTCCCTTTCCTCACCACCTCCTCTCTCCCCTTTCTCTTTCCTCACCACCTCCTCTCTCCCCTTTCTCTTTCCTCACCACCTCCTCTCTACCCGTTCTCTTCTCTGATGTGGTTAGGTAGTGCTGGTACTCTGTTCCTCTGGGACCTCGGGGTTTGATTTAGCCACAGCAGACTAGCCTGCCTTACCCTTGTTGTGGTGGCTTTGGCCCAGCGCCTAAACTGTAGCCCTAAACCCTAAACTGTAGCCCTAAACTGTAGCCCTAAACCCTAAACTGTAGCCCTAAACTGTAGCCCTAAACCCTAAACTGTAGCCCTAAACCCTAAACTGTAGCCCTAAACCCTAAACTGTAGCCCTAAACTGTAGCCCTAAACCCTAAACTGTAGCCCTAAACCCTAAACTGTAGCCCTAAACTGTAGCCCTAAACCCTTAACCAGCGAAGCACATCCAAGTAGGACACACTGTAAGGTCTGGTCAGTTGGACCGTTCCTGGAAACCGCAACATAAAGACAATTCTGTTCCAGGAAAGCCCAAGTGCACCAGTCGTATTGGAAACTGTGTCCTTTAAACTGTGTCCTCTAATCTGTGTCCTGTAAACTGTGTCCTGTAAACTGTGTCCTGTAAACTGTGTCCTGTAAACTGTGTCCTGTAAACTGTGTCCTGTAAACCGTGTCCTGTAAACTGTGTCCTATAAACTGTGTCCTGTAAACCGTGTCCTGTAATCTGTGTCCTGTAAACTGTGTCCTGTAATCTGTGTCCTGTAAACTGTGTCCTGTAAACTGAGTCCTGTAAACTGTGTCCTGTAAACCGTGTCCTGTAAACTGTGTCCTGTAAACTGTGTCCTGTAATCTGTGTCCTGTAAACTGTGTCCTGTAAACTGTGTCCTGTAAACTGTGTCCTGTAAACTGTGTCCTGTAATCTGTGTCCTGTAAACCGTGTCCTGTAAACCGTGTCCTGTAAACCGTGTCCTGTAAACTGTGTCCTGTAAACAGTGTCCTGTAAACCGTGTCCTGTAATATTTGTCCTGTAAACTGTGTCCTGTAATCTGTGTCCTGTAAACTGTGTCCTGTAATCTGTGTCCTGTAAACTGTGTCCTGTAATCTCACTGAGTTATTGCCAATAAAAGTACTCCTGTCTTTGGACTAGCGTGAGGGAAGGATGGTACTGCTGGAGACGGACACTTCTGTTGTTGGGCCAAGAAATGACCATTTGACTTTCTGTCATTAGGGGGAGGTAGAGAGGGGCCCCTATGGTGTCAATAGATGGGGGGTGATGGTACGGGCAGGTACCGCTGGCCCCTGTAACTCTTCGCTCCTCTCTCACCCCTTCTCTCTCTTTATCTCTATATTTTCTCTCTTTCTCGCCTTCTTTATTTCTCGGTTTGCTGAGCAACTGCCTCTCTTCTCAGCCCTGGATTATACTGTACACACACACACACACACACACACACACACACCTACACACACACACACACCTGTCTATCTTCAGAGGGGATCGCCTTTGAACAGGGCTGTCCGGTGAACGACGTGAAACTCACTCTATACAGCCGTCAGCTAAATGAGAAGGACTTAACATACCCGGTTAACTGCTGAGCACAGAGAACATGTTCCTCAGTATATCAAACAGAATAGCAAATTACCCACGTTCCAGTTTAGTCAGCAAAGCCATACAAAATAGAGTCTCCAAAAATGCACATATACCATCTACACCATACTTATATTATATATTATATTATTAGAGTGGAGGGCAGACTATAAGACAGTAGAGATTGTGTTGCTCGGTGGTTTGTGATTCACCTCAGAGACTACAGACGCCCAGATGTTCTCTCAGAAGGCACAGCCAGGCTGACTGCGATGGGACGGACTGCTGTTTGTTTCACAGTTGTCGTCTCACACCTGCTTGTTTACCAGCACATGTAGACTTCAAGTTTCTGTGGTTGGGGCACAGCGAGATATCCTGCCGCCTGTTTCTGCTCATTAGGCCGTAGACATGGTTCCAGGAAGCCCCTCCCTTCCTGAATTCACAATGTGGCCCTCCGACGAGGAGGTCACAGAGAGGTCAGAGGTAGGGCGGGGCCCGCTAGCTAGAGGCAAAGAGAAGAAGAGAACAGGTTGAGCCCTTTTTTCTCCGCTAGTATGAGAGACGTTAGATAGAGAGTTCTAGCCAGCACAACCTGTTTGGTATAAGACGTGTGTGTTTATATCGTAAACCAGAATGTGACTCGTGTCTGTCAGTGGAGGCTGGTGCCCAGTTTGATTTGATTTGAGTTTGGACACGCCTGACAGTTTACTCCTCACAGTTAGTTTATTTACCTCACTGTGTTGTTGGGACACTGTTCAGTCTGGGTTAGTTGTAGATTGCTTGAGTTTTTGGATCGGAATTTTGCTTGTTTAGAGGGGTTGTCCTGTCGTCTGTCACAGGAAATGCAGTGTTTCAGAGAGACAGACAGACAGACAGAGAGAGAGAGACAGACAGACAGACAGAGAGAGACAGACAGACAGACAGTCGGAGAGATGATAATGTGTGTTAATTTTACATTCTAGGAAAACAGGTTACTGAGCTTTTTCGGCAAGGATTTTTTTTAAATGTTCCTTTTATATTCTACAATAGTTATCCCATCAAAATTGCCTGAGGAAGTTTTCCTTTAGTCCCTAGAAAAAATTGCCCTCATTCTGTAACTTACCAGGAATTTGATATGCAATAATACCCCTTTTGGTTTGAAGCTTTAGTCAATACACGGAACATCTAATTGGGCTTTATCTCCAGTGATTCGCTAGCAGCCAAAACCTTTCAGTGAACTTCCTCCTCATTGGTTGTGTTATGCAACATGGAGAGTTCAGACATTGCGTTGTCCCCGGCAACAGAGTTAGAGCCCCGCGGCTGTCTGGCCAGAGGTTAACCTTTGTTCCTCCACTGCTCCCCGTGTTAGTTAGCCTCTGCGCTAGCTAGCCACTCTGAGGAGCCTGACCCATCCGTCACGCCGACAACATTCAAATGAAGTGGCGTGACCGTCGGTTGGGGCAGTTTCTGTGTGCGGTTTAACGTGCGGTTTAACATGCGGTTTAACGTGCGGTTTAACGTGCGGTTTAACGTGCGGTTTAACGTGCGGTTTAACGTGCGGTTTAACGTGCGGTTTAACGTGCGGTTTAACGTGCGGTTTGTATGAACCCCACACGTTCACACATAACTGCCTTTGCAACACGCTGAATACAGGGGTCCAGTAGAAATTAAGTTGTGCATCTGGGGCTCCACAAAGCTTCACCAGCGTATCTAGTGCCAGGCAGATGTAATATGTCCCCTATAGTAATACTTAGCACTCGTGCCAGCTGGTCTCTGGCGAGTTTCACACAGTGCAGACAGGCCTCCTTGACTGGACACGCCGGGGGCGGGGCCGAGGGGGAGGGGGGGCACACCCACGCCAACCGACATGAGAGCGGACACACTCCCTGGCAGACACAGGCATTCCACACTCACACTCTCACACACACTCACACACACACTCACACACACACACACACACACACACACACACACACACACACACACACACACACACACACACACACACGCCCCTCTCTGCCTCTCTATTTTCACCTCTCCATTCCATCACCCACCACTCATAAGTGGAGGCTTTGTCAGTCTCTCATCCCGGGTTATTTCTGGTGCAGATACTACGACTGCAGTGAGGTGTGACATTCCAAAACCCACAGTTTTTCTGTGAGCCGGTGTGTTTGGCCGGTGTGTTTGTCCGGGCATGTCTCTCACACACCTTGGCTAATCATAAGGCCTTATCTCTGAGGTGTCACATCCTGTCTATGCTATGTAATCCACCCAGGATCAGAAAGACAAGCCCATTCTTTTTCCTGCGCCTCTCTCTCTCTCTCTCTCTCTCTCTCTCCCTATTCCTCTGTCTTTTCTTCTCTCTCTCCCTTTTCCTCTCTCTCTCTCTCTCTCTCTCTTTCTCACACTCTCTTTCAGTTAAGACATTCTTATACTTCAGCAGTATATGGTAAGACTGTTCCAGTGCATTAGCTTATCAGTCACCGTAGTTATGGTGACGCGTTGCCTAGGTGACGTGTTGTCTAGGTGACACTGCATCCAGCCCACCCAGGCAGACATCCACAGAGGACAGAGTTCGGGTTAGGTGGTCAGGTCAGACGCTAGCTGGACGTCTGCTCCACACAAACACACACGTCTCACTGTTTCTAAGTGACTTCCTGTGTCCCATTTCCTGTTCCTGTCTCATGGTTCACTAGATTATATGAAGGAAGTCGATGGTCTGTTTGTGGCTGACCACAGATGTGTGTGTGTGTGTGTGTGTGTGTAGGGAGACAGAGAATGGGATGGAGAGAATGAGATGGAGGGATATAATGGGATGGAGTGAGGAAGGGAGAGATTGGGATTGATGGAGGGAGGGGTGGTCGTCATAGAGCAGAGCTGGCCTGGACTGGCCTCAGATCTGGTCTGAGCTGGTCTGACGTTGTCTGGTCTGGTCTGATTTGGTCTGATCTGGTCTGAGCTGGTCTAACCTGGTCTGATCTGGTCTAATCTGGTCTGACCTGATCTGACCTGGTCTGACCTTGTCTGGTCTGGTCTAATCTGGTCTGACCTGGTCTAACCTCGTCGGGTCTGGCCTGACCTGATCTGGTCTGACCTGGTCGGATCTGGTCTAATCTGGTCTGACCTGGTCTGACACTGTATTGACTCTCGTGACCTTTGGTAATGGCTTTCTTATGTCCAACAATCTATTAGAATGAGTGATTCTGCTTTGTAGTAAGACAGTAATGATGAGAGACTGCATTTAGGGAGCTGTGTGTATTTACTGACACCTGATATCCAGATGCACTCATTCACTCTAGCTAAAGCTATCAGCGGTCAGACTCCAAAAAGCATGTTTCACTATCTGAAGAAATACATTAACAAGTAATACACAACATGACTTGGTTGGTCTGAGTGATCGAGACGAGAGGAAGGGGTGTGGGGTGGCAGTGTCAGACACAGCTTAAAGAGGCTGAGATCACTAGAGATCAACAACAGAGCGAGCCGGAAAGAGAGAGAGAGACTAGAGGGAAAGAGAGAGAAGTATGAAAATAGAAGAGATAGCGAAGTGTCTCAACTCAACAAACAAAACCCTGTCTAATTGTAATGCAAATATGGCATATTGGCAGGTACATAATGTATCTGTCTGTGTGTGTGTGTGTGTGTGTGTGTATGTGTATGTGTGTGTGTATGTTTGTATGTGTTTCTATGTGGGTTTGTATGTGTGTGTGTGTGTGTGTGTGTGTGTGTGCGTGTGTGCGTGTGTGTGTGTGTGTACTGTAAGAGCCTCTGTGTGGTGTCTACAAGTTGACTGTTGTTTTAGACTGGCGAGGCTTTGCCAGACTGGCCCCCAGTGGACAAAGGAAAAGCCCTCTCAGAATAGAACGTGAACTTAGCCTTGGGTTTCAGAAATTGCCCTACAATTTGTCTAACCTGCCATTTTGTCTTTTCTCTCTTCTCGCTGTCCAGGCGTCCGATCCCATCCCGGCCAAGAAGTCTAAACATGAAGATTTCCCGTCGCTGCCACTGTCCGCTGAGAAAGAGAAGCAACCCGATTGGCTACGGTCCCTGGCGGCTTCGGCCAATAAGGGGCTCAGCTGCAACCAGCCCAGACAGAGGCCTTCTGCTTTCAGACCTTGGTCCCCGAATCTCTCAGCCGGAGACAAAGACCCGAGCAGCCGTCCGCTCGCTTTGCTAAGGGACAGGTAAGCACGACGTACAGGCCACTAAACACGGTCTACACACTTCTGTGTCTTCACCCCACGTGTTCAACATAGCAACAAAGAAACAGACGCAGTTTAAAAGCACAAATGGCCGCAATTTTGGATGGGTTTTGTGTGTTCTCTCCCAGCGTGCCTCGCTTGTCAAGTTGGCTTGTTTGGGCGGGCTGAGGTCACCCGGGCCCAGCTCAAAGTACCCGGGCCTCCCACACGGTTCCACTCACACACACACTCAGCCCGGGGCTCCCACACGCCATGAATCACACCACACACACACACTTTACATTCACACAGGTGTACATGAACACACACACACACACTTTACATTCACACAGGTGTACATGACACACACACACTTTACATTCACACAGGTGCACATGAACACACACACACACTTTACATTCACACAGGTGTACATGAACACACACACACACACGTTACATTCACACAAGTGTACATGAACACACACACACACTTTACATTCACACAGGTGCACATGAACACACACACACACTTTACATTCACACAGGTGTACATGAACACACACACACACTTTACATTCACACAGGTGCACATGAGCACACACACACACACACTTTACATTCACACAGGTGTACATGAACACACACACACACACTTTACATTCACACAGGTGTACATGAACACACACACACTTTACATTCACACAGCTGCACATGAACACACACACACACTTTATTTCATTCCGTGGGAGTGAATATCCGATGGAACCACATTTTGAGTGGCTCCCAGAACAACACCGTTCTCCCAGAATTACAGACTCAGAGAGTGTGTGTCGTGCTGCTGTGTGTGTGTGTCGTGCTGCTGTGTGTGTGTGTCGTGCTGCTGTGTGTGTGTGTCGTGCTGCTGTGTGAGTGTGTCGTGCCAGCACGTGAGTGTGTGTCGTGCCAGCACGTGAGTGTGTGTCGTGCCAGCACGTGAGTGTGTGTCGTGCTGCTGTGTGTGTGTGTCGTGCCAGCACGTGTGTATGTTTGCCGTGCCGGCACATGTGTGTGTGTTGTGCCGGTGTGTGTGTGTGTGTGTGTGTTGTGCCGGCTCATCACTACGCCATCTACAGTATAGTAACTTCCTTATCCTTATTCAACCAATCAAAATCACACCTCTGTTGTCTTTTTTTATAGCTTCTACAACTTTAAGACGGAAGGTGCCGTGGCTCCAAATGTGGCCCTCACCCCACTGCCACCGGCCAAGACAGGACCCCTGTCCCCATCCGTGCCCAGCACCTCCCACAACAGTGAGGCCCCAGGAGAAGGAGCCAGCCCCGTCACCAAGCCCCGGAAGAGGAGGGCCACCGGAGACCTCCTGCACCCAGGTCCCGAGCCCCCCGTCCCCCCAGCAGCAGCGGCCAGCAAGCCCCCGGCTCCGGATGACAAGGACTCCGAGGTGGAGATAGAAGTGGAGAGCCGAGAGGACTGTGAGTATCCCGGCTGCGTGTCGTCACCGCATCTCATCAGTTATTCACCTCAAACCAACTGCAGACGGAACCGAATCTGAATCCCCGTCTCCCTCTCTCTCCGCAGTCACCTCCTCCCTCTCCTCCCTCTCCTCGCCATCACTCACCTCCTCCAGCTCGGCAAAGGACCTGAGCTCCCCCGGCACCCAGGGCCCGGTAACCACGGCGCCGGTGGCCCTTGACGTCGGACCTCTCGCGGGGGTAGCGGCGGCGGCCATGGCGGTGGTGTTGGCCCCAGAGGGCCCCGGGGCCGGAGGGCTGGAGTCTGAGCTGGAGGCCCTGAGGCAGGCGCTGGACAGCGGGCTGGACTCTAGGGAGTCCAAAGAGAAGTTCCTGCACGAGATCGTCAAGATGAGGGTGAAGCAGGAGGAGAAGCTTGGTTCAGCTCTGCAGGCCAAGCGCAGTCTTCAGCAGGTACGTTTAAACAGCTGCTGGGGCCACCCGGATGTGGTCACGCGTTCCCGAATACGTGTACGGAAAAGTGACCACGTTCAATTTGTAGAGACGCATAACTGTCCTGGTGAAACTGGGAGGATCCGGTGACTTCCCTGTTCGTTTAATATGTGCCAGTCAGCAGGGAATGTTCATATATTAGGAAACCACCCAAGTCCTCTGACTGAGACAAGAGGCGGCCAACACCATGACTTGGCAAAAAGAAAGGATGTCACTCCAAAAGCAGTCGGCCGACTGCCATCTTTATTTTGGTCCTGGAAGGACGCCAAGGACATAAAAAAATGCAGACAAGCGACAACTGTGTGTGTGTGTGTGTGAGAGTACACGATGTGCATCCTCAGAGACAAAACGTTCTAGCTAGAGTGACTGCATTCCACTCGACGTGCGTTAATTCGTTGTCTGGGGATCGAGACGAAACCGCACAACCAAAACAAACATCCCAATTGGAAACGTCGGCAAGTTCAGAGTGGGGATTGCTTGTTCTGAACTTCCACTTCATTTAGCCAAATAACATTTTGTATATTGTGCAAGCTCAGATGGGCTTGTCCTGGCAGTTAGGTTCCCATCAGATGGGTGTTCACACACACACACACACACACACACACACACACACACACACACACACACACACACACAGAAAAATCTGTTAGTCTCTCAGTTTCTATGAGGAAGGAAACCTCACTTCTGTTCACCATTGCCTCTCTATAACCCCTGACTTAGCCTCACCCAAACCAACTGGGCTGCAGTGTATTTTACTAGGCCTGCTTCGTACACATACAGATGTTAGATCTTAGTTTGAGTCAGTTTCCCACAGCAGGAAAGTAATTAGGGATCGACAGGATGTGTGAATGTTAAAGGTTACGAGGATCATGGGTAATGGAAATGTTTTTTAAGGGATTACACATTTGTGTCAAGACAAATTGAGTTTGAAACGTTAAAGTGGAAATGACAACGGTTGGCAGCGTTTGTAAGCTTAAATTACATTACTTTGTTTATGTTTTCTGATGTGCAGGAAAGCAGCAAGTTAAGGTACTTTACCTGTCTGGTATACACACTAATTATGGACAGTATCTGGTGACCTTTCTGTGGATGTTCATGTAGAATCTAGAAAACGCCCAACATTGCACTTCCTGCCTGAGTCATACAACTACGTTTCACCAGAATGCTCTTAACTAACACACAACTCTATATTTCTTGGTGTAATGGGCTGTTGGTAGAAACTACAATAAACGAAATAGATCCACAGTTAGCAGTGTGCTACTATTTTAACACAGCACATTGTATTGTAGAATGTTTTAATGACTATAAAAGTTCACATTTTGTCTGGATGAGCTATTAAAGTTTAGCAGATGTCAGTAGTCGGCAGCTATCTAGGTTTATGGCCTTCTACTGCCATTTGTAGGCAAATGTTAACGTTAATCGGGCTAACGCAAACTCAGAAAGCTACCGCCAGTTAGCTCATGTCGAAACTTTCTGTGACTTTGTCCGTCAGGAGTTGGAGTTCCTGCGGGTGGCTAAGAAGGAGAAGCTCCGGGAGGCCACGGAGGCCAAGCGGAATCTGAGAAAGGAGATTGAACGCTTGCGCGCAGAGAGCGAGAAGAAGATGAAGGAAGCTAATGAGTCTCGCCTGCGTCTGAAGAGGGAGCTGGAGCAAGCCAGGCAGCTCAGAGTGTGTGACAAAGGCTGTGAGGCAGGCCGCCTGCGTGCCAAGTACTCAGCACAGGTGAGAGAACACACGCGTGACACACACACACACAGATGACACACACATAACATACACATACCCACACACAGATGACATACACACAAATACACACACACATAACACACACAAATACACACAGATGACATACACACACAGATACACACACACACACACACACCCACACACACACACACACACAGATGACACACATAACATACACATACGCACACACACAGATAACATACACACAAATACACACACACATAACACACACACACATACACACAGATGACATACACACACAGATACACACACACACACACACACACACACAAACACCCACACACACACCCACATACACACATAGATACACACACACACCAATACACACACACACACCACGACACAGAGGCAACTAAAAACATGATGCATGTGAGACCAGTTAAAGTGTAGGTAGTTCGATTACATCCTGTAAACACTCTAAAAAGAGGCTTGCACTCAAAAGTAATTGCACCATTACAGTCTAAAGCCAAGTTTAACTGTTCCCATGGCCGACAGAGGGAGAACAGAAAAAAAACATTTCCTTCTGTTCCGTCGAAAATAAATGTGTGTAACCCAGAGAGCAGTCGCAAGATAAGTGCTAGCCTAAAGAGGAAACAGGAAGAGACGTCTAGTTCCTCTTAAGCATCATGGGAAATGTAGATTAGACGAGAGGACGGCACACAGGCCAGTCTCTCTAGTCTCTCCAAAAAGAACAAGTTGCTTCACAGCCCTCCAACAACAGCCCTCAGTCATGAAAGCCTTTACTCTAGAAAACCTTTGTAGTGTTTTTGGGCCTTGGATAGACGGTTCCGTTTGTTCTGTGTTGCCGGTCCAAATGTTCACTTGTGTCTGGGAACTAGGTGAGAGGCTCTGAGGGTTGTCATGGCAAGAGAGGATGTGGTTACGGAGTCTTCATGTCACTGTGTGTGTGTGTGTGGGCGTGCGTGAGTGTGTGTGTGCGTGTGTGTGTGCGTGTGCGTGCGTGCATGCGTGAGTGTGTGTGTGTGTGAGTGTGCATAGCCTGGGTGTTTTAAGTTGTAAACAACAACAGACAACGTATACAAACCCCTGAAACTAGACACACTAGACGTACTGTCTACCATCTCAGCTCAAACCCCTGAAACTAGACACACTAGACCACTAGACGTACCGTCTACCATCTCAGCTCGACGCTTCTTTACATTGTTGTTGTGTTTCAGATCGAGGATCTGCAGGTGAAGCTTCAGCACGCCGAGGCAGATCGTGAGCAGCTCCGGGCGGACCTCCTGCTGGAGAGGGAGGCCCGGGAACACTTGGAGAAAATGGTCAAGGAACTGCAACAACAGCTGTGGCCCAAAGAGCAAAGTAGGCCCGTCAACAACTAGCCCCTCCCACCACTCGTCTAGCCCCTCCCACCACTCAGCTAGCCCCTCCCACCACTCGGCTTGCCCCTCCCTCTCTCCCCTCGACTAGTCCCTTCCGCCGCCATCAGCACCCCAAGATGAAATCACGCCCATTCTCGACCCCACCCCCAGCCCTTCCCCGTAGCAGAGAGACTGAGAAGACCGAGACAGGGAGGATAAAAGCGGACATGTTGATCCATGCTCACAAACATAACATGAGTGCTTGGATGCATGCTTGGTGAGAGACACAAATCAAGTGAAACTGGCTATATTTGTACATGGACCAAGGGAATGTGTTACTAAAGCAAGCACTGAATCGTACTGCTCCACCACAAACTGAAAGTCCATGGGGTTTCTCTGAGACACAAACCGGTGAACATTTTGGATGCAGACTTTTTCTACGATAAAATCTTATAATAATGCCAGATATTAGGATGTACGACTGGCCTGTTGAAAGACTGAATAGTGGGGGGTGAACACAGCAGACCAGGCAGGAGGACTGGACCCTTCCCACGTGCCCCAGTAAGACTTCTGCTACATTTTCTGTGAAGAAGTTGGAGTATTTCATGAGGTTATAAGCTATTTACAAGACTGCATAGTGATATGTAAAAAAAACAAAAAAAGGAATAAAAATATATATTTGTTTCTTTGTGCTATTGGAGCTTGGAAAAAAAGATTTATAAGGATTTTAACAGTCAACGGGGCAGGATCAACATATGTCGGTGCCACCGCTGTGCCAGTAGGTGCCACCACGGTGCCAGTACGATACCACCACTGTGCCAGTACGGTGCCACCAGGGTGCCAGTACGGTGCCACCGCTGTGCCAGTACGGTGCCACCGCTGTGCCACTACGGTGCCACCGCTGTGCCACCAGGGTGCCAGTACGGTGCCACCGCTGTGCCAGTACGGTGCCACCGCTGTGCCAGTACGGTGCCACCGCTGTGCCAGTACGGTGCCACCGCTGTGCCAGTACGGTGCCAGTACGGTGCCACCGCTGTGCCAGTACGGTGCCACCAGGGTGCCAGTACAGTGCCAGTGGGTGTGGAAGAGACAGTGATGAATCATTAAGGAAAAGTATCAAGTTTTGCCTTTTTTCATTATTCCGGAAATACATAAACAAGTTTACTATGGAAGGACTGAGGAGGATTGGACTGGAGTTTCTCCCCCATCGGATCCGGCCCAGAAAATCTATTTGGAGAAGAAAACAAAGTGTTGTGTTCTAGGCACCTTTTAGAATGAGCACTTCGTTTAGATACTGACAAAGAAACAACATTTCCCCCCCAGTGGTGTTCAGACCGACACGGCGAATCTGCACGCATGGCTGGCGTCCTCGTATTCGCGAGCATCTGGGTCAAAACCCAAAAGTTTATCTTATAAAGATACGCTTTCTGATCAAGTTTAGTCTGGCTCCGATCTGAAGCCCAGATGTGGACCGCAGACATTATCCGGTCTTCCCCGGAACTGTTAAAACTAGTTTGTCTGTGTTTCTTTCTTTTCTTTTGATTACCGAGAGTTGGCATGACTTGAAAATACCATTTTGAATACTTTAGGACTGGAAGTGGCGCCTTTAGCCAGAACCACATAATGTTGTTTTTAATTAAAATATGGTATGTACTATAGATATGTTGTTGTTTTTTACTTTACAATTATGAATCGCACTTTGTCATAACAAAATACTGTTCAAATGCATCAATTCCCACCATATTTTCCAGTCTTATTGGAGAGGACATATCCATGACAACAACCACAGAAATCTAAGTGAGCATTTTGTTAATTATATGCAACTCATTTAAATGCAATGTAATCATGTGTTTAAAACAAAATATTGTAAATAAAATCAGAGAGTAAAACGAGGTCTACACGCTTGCTTGCTGATCCAGTTTGGGCTGTTAAAAATCCTAATTTTAATGACATGTTCGGGGGTTGCTGAGTGCAGAAAGACAAAATATCCAACTTTCCTAACTTTTTTATATTTATTAAAAAGTGAATGAATCCTACAAGCTCTAAAGTTTACAACACAGTGCTAGCAATCGAGTTATGAGAAAGCAGTGATTATAAGTGTGCGAAGGCAGGTTGATGACATATTTACCAGAAAAATAGATATTATTAAATAAAAGAATACATTTTGTAATGCTCCAATTACACAGTGGGTACAATCAGATTGCACATTGTGTTCGTTTTATTTTTCTTTGGTTGTTGATGTTGTTGTTTTTAATGTGGGATATTTTTATCTGTTATTTTTTTTGCAATAGAAAAACTCATATCTTTTATTTCATTTGCATGACATTTGAAAAAGTTTGCCATACATAGTTGTTATTGGACATTGATACTGTATATACGTTTTTTTTGTTACGCAATATACAGCAATCTCTTTTGTTTTGAAAAAACAATCATTTTTTAACTAAATCGTGTTTATCACACTGTTTGAGTAAAATATCTGAAAAAACACGGCCGGAAGTTCAAACGCGATGACGGACAACCTCAAGTGCCTAAAAGGGACAGAGGATTTTCCAGATCGGGAACGCTGACCACAAAGTAACTGTTCGTTGCTAATCCCGGTAAGGAACGTGCTCAGCGTCAACAACAAGGGACGTCATGCCAGTCTCAGTGCATGTGTCATACCCGTCATACAGTGCAGGTGTCATGCCCGTCATACAGTGCAGGTGTCATGCCCGTCATACAGTGCAGGTGTCATGCCCGTCATACAGTGCAGGTGTCATGCCCGTCATACAGTGCAGGTGTCATGCCCGTCACACAGTGCAGGTGGCATGCCCGTCTCAGTGTAGGCGTCATGCCCGTCACACAGTGCAGGTGTCATGCCCTTCTTAGGAGAACCTCTAGAGCAATCTCCTTTCCCTGCACTATCCATCGCGTCGGGCCTGACTTCAAACTAGCTCGAGCAGCAAGACACAGTCATTTTTTCAGTATTCCTAATCCGATGCAGTTTGCGGCAGAAATGAGATATGTTACTTTTTATGCAGAAACTATTCAACGGCTCGCAGTTGCAACAACCACAAAAACAAAAATAACTTCTAATATTTTTAGGATATTTTTTTATTAATTTAGAAATGCTCTTTCAGAGATATGCATGTCAGAATACGATTATAGATTTTAACCAAGACCATATCTACAACACTATGTGGAATAATAGTAAAAGGTTGCTTTGGGTTTCGTAGATAAAGTCCACCTACCAATTTTATGTGGTTTGTTCCGTCTATTTAAAAGAGGACATCTGTGATTAGTGAAGAGGGCATTACGTCAAAGCCCCATGTCTTAACCAACATTAGCAATGGCAGTTATCGAGACACTGATACTGAATCCATGACTTTTGCAGGCTTTAAATTGGTAAATTTTATAGTTGTTTTTACACTCAAACTAATTGATATTTGTAGTTTCCTTTATTCAAGGTTTTCTACAAAAAAGGGAGAAAATGACAACATTGGCTATTTGCTCCGAAGTAAAAGAAAAAAAACTTAAATGATTTATTATTTTCTAAACAAGAACCATTTTGCAAATGGACGACAATGATTCAGCAATAAAAACACATGTTAATAGACATCTAGCCAGTGTGAAGATTTTAAAGTAAGAATTTACAAATGTAAATAACTTTTCATTCACAATATTGTATTATATATGTACATGGTGTTTTCTTTTCAAAAAGAAATCTTTTCTTACACAATAGCTGTCTTGTTATTTTGAGTTTTGTGTTTTAACCAAGGACATGTTTAAAAAAACTATTATCACAGTGTGTTGGAGAAATTCCCTACATAAACATGCTGTTTATCCCATAATTTTGATCCTTTTTTACTGTAGAGTCTTTGTATTGACTTCTTTCACCAGTTCGTATATATTTTTAACAATATATTCAATATCAAATAGTGAAGAATATGCCACACAAACGAGCGCCCCCTAGCCTATTTGTTTTTTCTTCCTCATGTATCTTTTTAGCCCTGTGCTGCTGCTAATACTATATCAACTCTACAGTTATTTTTTTCCATGTAAATGTATGCTTTCTCGTTCATTAATGACACATATATAGTATGCGAAAAGGCTTGGCTTATTTATCTACACCTTCTTTGTCCTTTTCCAAAGTGCAGGTGTCATGCCCGTCTCAGTGTAGGCGTCATGCCCGTCACACAGTGCAGGTGTCATGCCCTTCTTAGGAGAACCTCTAGAGCAATCTCCTTTCCCTGCACTATCCATCGCGTCGGGCCTGACTTCAAACTAGCTCGAGCAGCAAGACACAGTCATTTTTTCAGTATTCCTAATCCGATGCAGTTTGCGGCAGAAATGAGATATGTTACTTTTTATGCAGAAACTATTCAACGACTCGCAGTTGCAACAACCACAAAAACAAAAATAACTTCTAATATTTTTAGGATATTTTTTTATTAATTTAGAAATGCTCTTTTCCAACTTCTCCCCGACAGCAAAAAAAACCTTCTCTCTCACAACACAGGCTAAATATTGTAAAGTAAAGGAGTTGATGAAATTATGTTTGAAAATAGCTATGCTTATATACCACAGTGACTGAATGTACAGTGTATAGATACATTACAAGAAATAAAGTTGTTTGTCCAGATTCAAATTACCTGCGTTTCTTTCTTACAACGGCTCTCTTCATTATATCAATTAGTTAATCAAATGTACACATAAAGCACTGTTTTACAACGAGGAAACAGCTGAAGGGAGGCTGGTCCTATTCTGGCTGTGTGAACTTTAATAGTTTTATAATTATTAAGTGCAGTGGAGTAGTGAGGTATAAATTCCCAGTGGAGTAGTGAGGTGTAAATTCCCAGTGGAGTAGTGGAGCCCAGTGGAGTAATGTATGGAAGCATATAGTGGACTAAATCCAAATTAAAATGCAATCCAAAATAGCATTTTCATTTTCAAAGACTGCCCCGCTTTTTAATGGACTTATTTCAAATGAAAATGGAATTTAAATTTTAGTGGACAATATTTAAATGAAAATGCAATCCCAAATAGCATTTCCATTTTCAAAGAGTGACAAGAATTTTCGTGGACATAATTAATATTAAAATCCATTCCGAAATAGCATTTTTATTTTCAAAGACTGCACCGCTTATTAATAGACTTATTTCAAATGAAAATGGAATAAAAAAAATATGTTTTCATTTTCAAAGAATGGCCCGGTTTTTGGTGGACAAAATTAAAATCCTATCCCAAATAGCATTTCCATTTTCAAAGAGTGACAAGCGTTTTGGTGGACAAAATTCAAAACGTCACCCTATGCAATTGCATATTGATGCTCTCACGCAGTTTTAAGGACAATATTCAAATGGGATGGCGAATTTTTGACACAATTGTAACGTGTGGGCGGGGTTTAGATGACTTCCAAGAAGACGGGTCTCCATTGGTCAGCCGGATTTCGAGCAGTAGATTGCATTCTTTGAATTTCTTTCGTCTATGTCACGATGGCAGACATACTGTATAAATGTAAAATGTCTAGGAACAAAACCCAATACTATAAAGTGAGTTTGTGAGCATACCACCCGAGGCTGCAAAAAGCCACGTTCCGGCTGCCCAGCCATCGTGGCAATGCAATCTACTGCTCGAAATCCGGCTGACCAATGGAGACCCGTCTTCTTGGAAGTCATCTAAACCCCGCCCACACGTTACAATTGTGTCAAAAATTCGCAACTGCAAAAAAAGAAACCCAGAGCAAAAACCTGAACTCGCAACAGCAAAAAAAGAACGAGATAGAAAAAAAACTGCAATACATTTGTCTTTGCATTTAAAACGTTTTGATTTCTTGCGGATCTCGATACCTTTTCGTGGATGTTTTGCATTCAATATTTCTTTTTTTGTTTGCAATACATATTTTTGGGTTGCAATAGTAATAATTTTGTTTGTTCTAATGTAACTCCATAGTAACTCCATAATATTCGATATTGGATATTCAACAGATATTCAGAATCCGATATCAGGTCCGGTTTTCCCGCAAGCAGCCACACTACACCCCGGTGATTGACGGTCCCTAACTATAAGCAAGCTGAGGTTTCTCTCGGTCTGATCAGTGTAGTGTGTCTGCTTGCGGGAAAACAGAAAACATTTCCAATAAGTATTTCCATCTCTTCACGAGCATCTGAACTACAAATCATATTTCTTTCAATAGCGTCTGCGCATTGTAGGATTCCTTGCACTAGCTCGGCAGTTGCCATTTTACCTAATGATTGAAAAGTTAACGTTTAGACTCTTTATAGTCCCGCCTACCGAGAATCACTGACAGGCAGGTCGAACTGGCAAATGAAAATGCAATCCCAAATAGCCATTCCATTTGAATATTGTCCTTAAAACTGCGTGAGAGCATGTATATGCAATTGCATAGGGTGGCGCCTTTGAATTGTTTCCACCAAACGCCTGTCACTCTTTGAAAATGGAAATGCTATTTGGGATAGGATTTTCATTTAAATATTGTCCACTAAAATGCAGGGCATTCTTTGAAAATGAAAATGCCATTTTCAAATTCCATTTTCATTTGAAATAAGTCTATTAAAAAGCGGTGCAGTCTTTGAAAATGAAATTTCGTAATGGATATTAATATTAATTATGTCCACGAAAATACTTGTCACTCTTTGAAAATGGAAATGCTATTTGGGATTGCATTTTAATTTAAATATTGTCCACTAAAAGGCAGTGCATTCTTTGAAAATGAAAATGCCATTTTTAAATTCCATTTTCATTTGAAATAAGTCCATTAAAAAGCGGGGCCGTCTTTGAAAATAAAAATGCTATTTCGGCTGCATCTCTGGTCTGTGTGGGTCCTAACACCCCAGGATAGTGACGGGGACACCATACTATCAAAAAGCACCGTCCTTCGGATGAGATGTTAAACCGAGGTCTTGACTCTCTGTGGTCATTAAAAACCCCAGGATGTCCTTCGATAAATTGTAGGGGTGTAACCCCGGCATCCTGGCCAAATCTGCCCATTATCTTCTGTTCATCATGGCCACCTAATCATCCCTATATATATATACACTAATTGGCTTCATCATCACCATCTCCTCTCCACCAGTAAGCTGGTGTGCGTTCTGGTGCAATATGGCTGCCGTCACGTCATCCAGGTGGATGCTGTACATTGGTGGTGGTTGAGGAGATTCCCCTCCATGTAAAGTGCTTTGAGTTCCCAGGAAGAAAAGCGTATATAAATGTAATGAATAATAATAATAATTATTATTATTAAACGCCCAGTGGAGTAGTGGAGCCCAGTGGAGTAGTGGAGCCCAGTGGAGTAGTGGAGCCCAGTGGAGTAGTGGAGCCCAGTGGAGTAGTGGAGCCCAGTGGAGTAGTGGAGCCCAAGGGAGTAGTGGAGCCCAGTGGAGTAGTGGAGCCCAGTGGAGTAGTGGAGCCCAAGGGAGTAGTGGAGCCCAGTGGAGTAGTGGAGCCCAGTGGAGTAGTGGAGCCCAGTGGAGTAGTGGAGCCCAGTGGAGTAGTGGAGCCCAGTGGAGTAGTGGAGCCCAGTGGAGTAGTGGAGCCCAGTGGAGTAGTGGAGCCCAGTGGAGTAGTGGAGCCCAAGTGGAGTAGTGGAGCCCAGTGGAGCCCAGTGGAGTAGTGGAGCCCAGTGGAGCCTAGTGGAGCCCAGTGGAGTAGTGGAGCCCAGTGGAGTAGTGGAGCCCAGTGGAGTAGTGGAGCCCAGTGGAGTAGTGGAGCCCAGTGGAGTAGTGGAGCCCAGTGGAGTAGTGGAGCCCAGTGGAGCCTAGTGGAGCCCAGTGGAGTAGTGGAGCCCAGTGGAGTAGTGGAGCCCAATGGAGTAGTGGAGCCCAGTGGAGTAGTGGAGCCCAGTGGAGTAGTGGAGCCCAGTGGAGTAGTGGAGCCCAGTGGAGTAGTGGAGCCCAGTGGAGTAGTGGAGCCCAGTGGAGTAGTGGAGCCCAAGGGAGTAGTGGAGCCCAGTGGAGTAGTGGAGCCCAGTGGAGTAGTGGAGCCCAGTGGAGCCTAGTGGAGCCCAGTGGAGTAGTGGAGCCCAGTGGAGTAGTGGAGCCCAATGGAGTAGTGGAGCCCAGTGGAGTAGTGGAGCCCAGTGTTGTAGTGGAGCCCAGTGGAGTAGTGGAGTAATGGAGCCCAGTGGAGTAGTGGAGCCCAGTGGAGTAGTGGAGCCCAGTGTTGTAGTGGAGCCCAGTGGAGTAGTGGAGTAATGGAGCCCAGTGGAGTAGTGGAGCCCAGTGGAGTAGTGGAGCCCAGTGGAGTAGTGGAGCCCAGTGGAGTAGTGGAGCCCAGTGGAGTAGTGGAGCCCAGTGAAGTAGTGGAGCCCAGTGGAGTAGTGGAGCCTAGTGGAGTAGTGGAGCCCAGTAGAGTAGTGGAGCCCAGTGGAGTAGTGGAGCCCAGTGGAGTAGTGGAGCCCAGTGAAGTAGTGGAGCCCAGTGGAGTAGTGGAGCCCAGTGGAGTAGTGAGGTGTAATGAAGTGTAAATGCCCAGTGGAGTAGTGGAGCCCAGTGGAGTAGTGGAGCCCAGTGGAGTAGTGGAGCCCAGTGGAGTAGTGAGGTGTAATGAAGTGTAAATGCCCAGTGGAGTAGTGGAGCCCAGTGGAGTAGTGGAGCCCAGTGGAGTAGTGAGGTGTAATGAAGTGTAAATGCCCAGTGGAGTAGTGGAGTAGTGTAGCCCAGTGGAGTAGTGGAGCCCAGTGGAGTAGTGGAGCCCAGTGGAGTAGTGGAGCCAAATGGAGTAGTGGAGCCCAGTGGAGTAGTGAGGTGTAAATACTTATTTTAGAGAGTTGACCCTTCGACTTCATTTTCAGGGCCGAGGGTTCCCCCTCTACGTACCTCTAAATCACTGAGTGTGGCTCGTCTGTTACAGAGGAATCGTGTTCATTTTCAGACTGGACCCATCTATTTCTAAGCGAGAGGATATTGGCTCTTCAGTTGCGGTGTCAGACAGAGGGTAAGCCCTGGAGGCACGGCAGCCAGATGAATCACCATTAGTAATAGGATGGTAAAAAGGTTGCTGGATTAAATCCAGGTGTTGGCAAAGCGGACAAATCAGGAATTCTGTCCTTGAGCAAGACAATTAACCTCAACCTCTCCTGTACGTCACTCAGAATGAGAGCGTCTGCTGAATAGAAAATATAAAAACGTCGACAGTTTTAATGGTTACAGTGTCCATACCACATTATCAACGACCATGGACCATTTGTCAAATAAGGTGCAGTCCCACCAATGGCTTCATAAGAGCTAACAAGAGCTTTATTCTCATATCAGGTTAATACTGTGCAGGAAAAGCAACAATAATTACTGCGACTAGAACAAAAGATGACTGAAACCCCCAAAACGCTTAACAGCAAAGCGATGTCTGTGGATCTCCTATATGGTGAGCGATATAAATATGAATGAAACAGGCACATGAAGTATCTGTAGGATGAGTCATAACATTATGACCACTCAAAGGGAAGCAAATAGCGTTCTAACACGGTGTCACGGTCAGGGTAAATTAGATGATAGAAGAACAATCTCAGAGCCAACGTGTTAGATGCAGGAGAAATGGGCAGGAGTAAAGACATGCGTGACTTTGACAAGGGCCATATTATATTGGCCAGACGACTGGGACAGAGCAACTCAGCAATGACAAGGCTTGTGGGGTTCTCCTGGTCAGCAGTGGTGAGTACCTACTGACAGTGGTCCTGGTCAGCAGTGGTGAGTACCTACTGACAGTGGTCCTGGTCAGCAGTGGTGAGTACCTACTGACAGTGGTCCTGGTCAGCAGTGGTGAGTACCTACTGACAGTGGTCCTGGTCAGCAGTGGTGAGTACCTACTGACAGTGGTCCTGGTCAGCAGTGGTGAGTACCTACTGACAGTGGTCCTGGTCAGTAGTGGTGAGTACCTACTGACAGTGGTCCTGGTCAGCAGAGGTGAGTACCTACTGACAGTGGTCCTGGTCAGCAGTGGTGAGTACCTACTGACTGTGGTCCCGGTCAGCAGTGGTGAGTACCTACTCACAGTGGTCCTGGTCAGCATTGGTGAGTCCCTACTGACAGTGGTCCTGATCAACAGTGGTGAGTACCTACTGACAGTGGTCCTGGTCAGTAGTGGTGAGTACCTACTGACAGTGGTCCCGGTCAGCAGTGGTGAGTACCTACTGACAGTGGTCCCGATCAACAGTGGTGAGTACCTACCGACAGTGGTCCTGGTCAGCAGTGGTGAGTACCTACTGACAGTGGTCCTGGTCAGTAGTTGTGAGTACCTACTGACAGTGGTCCTGGTCAGCAGTGGTGAGTACCTACTGACTGTGGTCCTGGTCAGTAGTTGTGAGTACCTACTGACAGTGGTCCTGGTCAGCAGTGGTGAGTACCTACTGACAGTGGTCCTGGTCAGCAGTGGTGAGTACCTACTGACAGTGGTCCTGGTCAGCAGTGGTGAGTACCTACTGACAGTGGTCCCGGTCAGTAGTGGTGAGTACCTACTCACAGTGGTCCCGGTCAGCATTGGTGAGT
Organism: Dallia pectoralis; assembly: GCA_029465975.1. NCBI lineage: Eukaryota > Metazoa > Chordata > Actinopteri > Esociformes > Umbridae > Dallia > Dallia pectoralis. The sequence goes on along the minus strand of CM055728.1, from coordinate 30,289,230 downwards.
CCCTACTGACAGTGGTCCTGATCAACAGTGGTGAGTACCTACTGACAGTGGTCCCGATCAACAGTGGTGAGTACCTACTGACAGTGGTCCTGGTCAGTAGTGGTGAGTACCTACTGACAGTGGTCCTGGTCAGCAGTGGTGAGTACCTACTGACAGTGGTCCTGGTCAGCAGTGGTGAGTACCTACTGACAGTGGTCCTGGTCAGCAGTGGTGAGTACCTACTGACAGTGGTCCTGGTCAGTAGTGGTGAGTACCTACTGACTGTGGTCCTGGTCAGCAGTGGTGAGTACCTACTGACAGTGGTCCTGGTCAGCAGTGGTGAGTACCTACTGACAGTGGTCCTGGTCAGCAGAGGTGAGTACCTACTGACAGTGGTCCTGGTCAACAGTGGTGAGTACTTAGTGTCAATGGTTTTGGCAATACTGTTTTCTTTCACACCACATGGACGGCTGTGTACATGTCTGCCGTTGACCTGGAGAAGTGATGCCAGTGTTCTGCTGGGAAACACAGGGTCCAGTAATTCATGTGGACGTCAGTTTGACATGTGCCACCTACCAAATCATCGTTGCAGAACAGGTACCCCTCTTCATGGTATTCTCTGATGGCGGTGATCCAGTTCTGACAGATAATGTGCCCTGCCATAATGCACACATTTGTCAGGAATGTTTTGAGGAACATGATGAAGAGGTAAAGTTGTTGCCCTGGCGTCCAAACAACATATTAGGAGAAACAACATATTATGACAAACATATTGTTCTGGCTCAGCTGTGTAAATCTAGTCTCGCTCACCAGACATGCAGCATGATATTTTACAAGACTTCTCATGCTTACTCTATCACTGTGGTTTTTTGTTTCTGGTATTTCAGTTTAGTAGTATTTGTAGCAGTATGATGTTGTACTGATGTGAATCTGTGGTTCTCTGTCCTGGTACAGTCTAGCTTGAAAAAAATGCCTCACTCTCCTCTATCTCCATCTCATTTCTCTCTCTCTCTCTCTCCCTCTCCCTCTCCCTCTCCCTCTCTCTCTCTCTCTCTCTCTCTCCCTCTCTCTCTCTCTCTCTCTCTCCCTCTCTATCTCCTCTCCCTCTCCCCCTCTCTCTCTCTCTCTCTCCTCTCTCGTCGTCTGTTGATTGCAATCATGATGACTCATCTAATAAACCCCTTTTACTTCAGTACTTGTCACGAAGTGCTTATGTGAATACTAAAGCTACAACCCATAAGAGCTTTCCCAAATGCCATTCAGACCAGCACAACCCAACTAACCAGAGAGAAGGCTGAGTTCAGCTAACAAACACCCACCTCAGAACGGGCAAATCAGTTGTTTGTTCTCGGACCTTAACCGTGTTGATGGGTGACCGAGGGGGTTTGGGCATTGTGTCACCTCGTATTTGTACCTCGGTCAAACAGGAGTATATGAATGACAGAAACTATGGCAACTGTGCAGAGGCGGAGCTTAAATGGGTGTAACCGGTGTTAGGGACGTGTCCCACTCAATTTGGCTAGTTTTATGTGCTGACAAAAATGGTCTTGGGCGTGTTGATTAACAGAAGAAATAGCGTTTGTGCAGCTTTCATGTGGAGCCTCTATAGGCAGTATATATTGTAGAGTGAAATCTGGGTGTGTGTCAGTGAAAGGGGTGGGGTTTGGGTGGGGGTTGATTCAGGTCAGACAGCAGGAAGCAGCCACGTTTTGTAACGGCATATTGTTGGAGCAATTTGGTACATGTAATTCTCAGAGAGAATGGCATTGAATATGAATATTATCTGTCTCTATCTTGTGGTTGGGAAATCAGGTAGCAATAGTAATATCTTAACGATAGAGGCCAGCTAAGTTCGGCCCCTGCTACAGTAAACACATAAATATGTCTACAATATCAGGGTGATAATTTAGACGTTTTAGTCAATTGAAGCACACTTTGACAGGAATGTTTCAAGAGATCCATAAGAGATTTGTTAAACAAATCTACAGTCCAGTTGAGGGCTGGGTTAAATCTTGGTTGTGACAAAGTCTGCAGAACCAAAATATGACACTACCTCACTGCCAATATGGATGTGTTGCCTGAAGGATGCCGCAAATCTTTACAATATATACGTTTCATATGCATGGCTTAACTGTCTTTACATGCTGTTCACACTTACACGGCCAAAGATTTCTAAAACTCTGGTTGGTGAAAAGTTAACACATATTTGTTTTAAGATGGTTTTTCAGTAGATTATCTCACCTCGGAAAATTATTAGAGAATACGCTCAAAGTGCCTTTAGGGTTATTCTGAATACAAGCGGATTCAACCACATGTTTTCTAAAATATCAGTTTGTAAGGCATATCTTAGTTACTTTGTACCCAAAAGAAAATGTGTATATTCTGATTTTGTTTTATATTGTGGCCCAAATGTTCTATTTCTCGAACAGTACATAACGTTACTACTCTTAACAGTCATTATTACTAGAAGTGAACATGTTTGAATTACACCTTATCTTTATTAATTATCTCAGCCCTAATTAAATAAATAATTCAGGGGTAAGCTGTCTTAGTAAATAGAGGTTGTTATCTGAGTGCACTTACCGACATTTTCATCACCACAGCTAGCATCTCTGGGGCGTTACAGAATGTTCAGGAACTTCCGCATACCTACACGACCCTTACCTGTGCTCTGCAAATATATCCCAAAGGGCCACGCCCCCTACCTGTGCTCTGCAAATATATCCGATAAGGCCACGCCCCCTACCTGTGCTCTGCAAATATATCCGATAAGGCCACGCCCCCTATGTGTGCTCTGCAAATATATCCGATAAGGCAACGCCCCCTACCTGTGCTCTGCAAATATATTCGATAAGGCCACGCCCCCTACCAGTGCTCTGCAAATATATCTGATAAGGCCACGCCCCCTACCTGTGCTCTGCAAATATATCTGATAAGGCCACGCCCCCTACCTGTGCTCTGCAAATATATCTGATAAGGCCACGCCCCCTACCTGTGCTCTGCAAATATATCTGATAAGGCCACGCCCCCTACCTGTGCTCTGCAAATATATCCGATCAGGCGAAACGTGTGACCATATCGTGACTCAGCCGCTCTGCGCATGACGCTAGCATGAACCGAAACGAGTCTCGGCTCGCACTCCGGCCCACGTGTCTGACCCGGTCTCATGAGCATGCGCTCATGAATCCGTGGTGACTTAACTGCTCTTATGACCAGCTCAGCCCCGTAAGCCTCGCCTCGCTGCAGCATGGGGTAGTTGACTGACCCATTTAACATGCAGAGCACCCTGTGGTCCGCTCACTATAGACGGAATATTCCTCCCTCACTCTCTGTCTCTGTTCCTGTCTCTGAATTTATGAATTGCTTTCATTCCCCGTCCATTTCTACTTTCTGCTGTTTCTATCATTGCTGCGTACGATTTGTAACTTAGTCATGTCTTATACTATTTATTGGTTCCAATTCCAATTTAAGTCAATATAATTATTTTTTCCCTGTATTTTTCAGAGTCAGAATCACCAAGTGTTTTATTCGCCAAGTCGGGTTCGGAATTTGTCTTGACCCATATCTACAACATTAATTCACACATTTCACACACATATTTCTAAATATATTGTTCAAAACTGGGAAGCACTAATTTACATTTTTTGTTATGTTCAAAAAGTTGTTTCAAATTATTATTCAAATAACTGCAACCAACAGCAGTACTACTGCTAGACCACTACTTGTACTACAAAAATTATTAGAGCAAACAACAAACAGTAGCGTACAGTAGCCAACTGTGCTAGATCGTCCCTACTCTGTTGTGTTATATAAGCTCATTTAGAAACTAACACATCTACACAAACCAAAGATCCCGACTCCAGACATTTATAACGATCACTTTATTTTTTTACAGGCATATGGAGAGTACAAGACAATGTTATAGGTGTCAAAGAGGAATGTTTATCATACGGTCTCTAAGGGGAGGGCTGACTGGGTGACTGTGAATAAGTGCACACACAGACACACACACACACACACACACACACACACACACACACACACACACACACACACACACACACACACACACACACACACACACACACACACACACACACACACACACACACACACACACACACACACACACACCGCCCAGTCCTTCAGTACACACGGGAGGACAGCTATCGCCATCAAACCCTAAGCCGCCATGACATGATGGAGGTTGACAGACAGAGAGCCAAGTGTGAATGTTTTGCGTCTGTGTGTGTGTGTGCTATAAAAGTGTGTGTATGTGTTTGGGTTGGGTATGTCTGTGTTCGGTGTGTATTTTGTGCGTGTGTGCGCTATAAAAGTCTGTGTGTGTTTAGGTTGGGCGTGTCTGTGTTTAGTGTGGGGGAGGTTTAGTACTTAAAGGTCCCGAACCTTCTCCTATCTGCCATTTTCTGGTCACTCCCCTGCAGTAGTACACACTGACACACAAACACACTGACACACACACACACACACACACACACACACACACACACACACACACACACACACACACACACACACACACACACACACACACACACACACACACACACACACACAGGCACACACACACATTGCACTCAAACTTAAACAATCTGCATTTAGTCTGGCGGTACCCAGGTCTTAAACAACCTGCATTTAGTCTGCAGGTACCCAGGTCTTAAACAACCTGCATTTAGTCTGCAGGTACCCAGGTCTTAAACAACCTGCATTTAGTCTGCCGGTAACCAGGTCTTAAACAACCTGCATTTAGTCTGCCGGTAACAGGTCTTGCCCCCGAGGCAGGTCCAATAATTATGGGACACCATGACTTCCTACCGACTCAGCCTGACACAATCCATCACAATCTCCCAGGTCAATTTAGCAGGTTGCCTCATCATATCAGCTGGAAGCCCCATCCTGCCACCTGTCTGTCACCTGTCACATTCATGAGAGCTCGACCCCTCCATGTAAGACGAGCAGCAAAATCCCTCGTGACTGCTCGAGGAATGTAGAAACGTCTGTGAACGCTTCACGGCTACAGGTCTGAAAATGATCTCACTGAGCATGACCAGCACATTACACGTTATCCACGCCCATCTGTTACCTGAACACAACGTCAGTGTGGATTGGAATCAGAGAAAGGCTCAGCTTCTCTCGAGGGGAGATCATGCAAACATGGACGTGGGCAGACGGGGTAACCCCAAGTACCCAGAGTTCAGCGCTCCTGCGTTCCTGCCCCATCTCTGGAAATTATCTCAGCAGGTGGCGTTAGTGATCGTCCGCGGATGGTTGTGACGTTTCAAATATTTCTCAAATATTATTTAATAATAATATTATTATTTACACATTTAGTTACACACTTCAGAGTATATTGTGAAGCACTTTGCCTTGGTAGGAGAAAAGGTTTGTTCACAGAATTATTTTAATCATCCGTAACCTGAGAAAATAACACTGTAGTATTGTAGCTAATGTTGTAGCTAGCCCGGCTAATAGCTTTCTCTGTGGTATTGTAGCTAGCCATCACAGGCCGGGTAATGTCTGTCTGTTCAATTTTCAGAGGATGTGACGGTGCTGTCGCTAGGCGATGTTACTACAGCGGCACATCTCCATCAAGGTCAGGCAGAGTTCTTACGTGGGTGTTGGCTGTTCCCTGTTCATGCAGATAATGGGGCTTCTGAATGACCGCAGACCGCAGAAGAGTATGTGGAAGGGGAGAGACCAGAACTGGAAACCTCAGGAAGAGTATGTGGAAGGGGAGAGACCAGAACTGGAAAACCTCAGGAAGAGTATGTGGAAGGGGAGAGACCAGAACTGAAAACATGCTTGGGGTTTGTGGGCGCACCTCAGGCACCTCCCCCGGGTAGGTTCAAGATAGACGGTCAGGAGAAGCTGTGAACAGGGTGACTGCTTGGGAATGTCTCACTGCGATCATGGAGTAGCAGACGCTTGCTGAGCCAAAATCTGTCATTCTGGTTCTCCAAATGGTGTGTGTATGTGCATGTGTATGTGTGCATGTGTGTGTGTGTGTATGTGCATGTGTGTATGTGTGTATATGTGTGTGTATGTGTGTATGTGCATGTGTGTGTGTGTGTGTATGTGCGTGCGTGCGTGTGTGTGTGTGTGTGTATGTGCATGTATAGTTGGTGTGTTTCAAAACAGAAAACGAGTGAGAACAGGAACACAGAGAAGAGAATGGAGTGGTGCTTTTATAGAAACAGGCGATAAAAGCAAGGTGGAGA
>CM055728.1:30243012-30280512 GCA_029465975.1 Dallia pectoralis | reverse complement strand
AGAAAACGTTTCAGCGGTAGGGTCTAAGGGCAGTAATGTTTCCACGGTTGTTAAATGATAATCACCAACAGATTCTGAAAGACATTTCCTCTCTTATGAAGGAAAACTGTAAAGGGAGTTCAAAGGGAATGTGCATAGGATAGATATTGCAAATCTATATTGTTAAAAATTCCATGGTGTTCAGTGTCCTTCCAGTCAATGAGTGAAATTAAAGGAATAACAAACGTGTGTCTAGTTCATCTCGCTGTTGCCGGGTGGTTCCCTGAAAGGAGAGAAAATAAAAATGGGTGTTTTCTGCCAGAGACAGACAGGAAAGCACTGAAAGAGAGGAGCGAGAAGGAAAAGGAACGAAAGAAGGCGAGAAGAGACAGACAAAGGGAGAAAGAGAATGAGAGAGAACGAGAGGAAAGAAAGACAGAGTGAGCAAGCGAGCGAATGGAGTGACAACCAACGAATAATTAAACGGATAGAGGGCAGTCAGAGACGTCGCCAACAAGCAGCCACTTTAGGCATCACTGTGTCACTGTCCACTAAGTCCATGTTTGAAGGACTGGAGACCCCCAAACCTCCAGGGCAAGGTGGCGGAAACTGGGGGCATCCTGGCAGTCCAACAACCCAATAGGCCAACTCGCTAACCCCCGAACTTACAGAGACACAACCTCTACATCCCACTCCACCGTAAATAGCTAGCCAATTATAATGATTCTCTAGTCTTAGCCGACCTTTGAGCTCTTCCGCTAGCAGACCCATAGTAAGCCCATAATAAGCCTAGAGTAAACCTAGAGTAAGCTCACAGTAAGCCTAGAGTAAGCCCATAGTAAGCCTAGAGTAAGCCCACAGTAAGCCTAGAGTAAGCCCATAGTAAGCCCATAGTCAGTCCATAGTAAGCCCAGAGTAAGCCCAGACTAAGCCCAAAGTAAGCCTAGACTAAGCCCAAAGTAAGCCTAGACTAAGCCCATAGTAAGCCTAGAGTAAGCCCATAGTAACTCCATAGTAAGCCCATAGTAAGCCCATAGTAAGCCTAGAGTAAGCCCATAGTAAGTCCATAGTAAGCCCATAGTAAGCCCATAGTAAGCTCATAGTAAGCTCATAGTAAGCCCAAAGTAAGTCCATAGTAAGCCCATTGTAAGTCCATAGTAAGCCCATAGTAAGCCCATAGTAAGCCCATAGTAAGCCCATAGTAAGCCCATAGTAAGCCCATAGTAAGCCCATAGTAAGCCCATAGTAAGCCCATAGTAAGCAAAGTAAGTCCATAGTAAGCCCAAAGTAAGCCCATAGTAAGCCCATAGTAAGCCCATAGTAAGCCCATAGTAAGCCCATAGTAAGCTCATAGTAAGCCCATAGTAAGCCCATAGTAAGCTCATAGTAAGCCCATAGTAAGCTCATAGTAAGCCCAAAGTAAGCCCATAGTAATCCTAGAGTAAGCCCATAGTAAGTCCATAGTAAGCTCATAGTAAGCTCATAGTAAGCCCATAGTAAGCCCATAGTAAGGCATTATTTTTAACAGCTAGCCTGAACACCCCTTCATACACAAACCTCCCCCACATACCATCTCCTTGTCTTTCCAGCTAAACAATGCCTCATTACTGCACCGGACAAGTCTTGCGGTGTTAATTGCCGAGGTCAGACAGCTAGCGGGCCGCGCCACTGCTGAAACCATGGAAACGAGTTTAAACAGCATCTGTCAGCGAGTCCCCATCGTCAACGTTGGCTGAGTGATATGACTGTCTGGGACAGACCGCACGATGATTCTGCTTCGCCAGCGTGAACACTCGTTCCCCTGCGAACAGTCCTGTACGTGCATCAGCCATACGTGCACGCGCACAGGCATCTAGCTCCTAATACTTCATATTAGCTCCATACTCCATAAGCTGCATACTTCATATAAGTTCCATACTTCATATTAGCTCCATACTTCATATTAGCTCCATACTTCATATTAGTTCCATACTTCATATAAGTTCCATACTTCATATTAGCTCCATACTTCATATTAGCTCCATACTTCATATTAGCTCCATACTTCATATTAGCTCCATACTCCATATTAGCTCCATAATTCATATTAGCTCCATACTTCATATTAGCTCCATACTCCATAAGCTGCATACTTCATATAAGTTCCATACTTCATATTAGCTCCATACTTCATATTAGCTCCATACTTCATATTAGCTCCATACTTCATATTAGCTCCATACTCCATAAGCTGCATACTTCATATAAGTTCCATACTTCATATTAGCTCCATACTTCATATAAGCTCCATACTTCATATTAGCTCCATACTTCATATTAGCTCCATACTTTATATTAGCTCCATACTCCATAAGCTGCATACTTCATATAAGTTCCATACTTCATATTAGCTCCATACTTCATATAAGCTCCATACTTCATATTAGCTCCATACTTCATATTAGCTCCATACTTCATATTAGCTCCATACTTCATATTAGCTCCATACTTCATATTAGCTCTATACTTCATATTAGTTCCATACTTCATATTAGCTCCATACTTCATATAAGCTCCATACTTCATATTAGCTCCATACTTCATATTAGCTCCATACTTCATATTAGCTCCATACTTCATATTAGCTCCATACTTCATATTAGCTCCATACTTCATATTAGCTCCATACTTCATATTAGCTCCATACTTCATATTAGCTCTATACTTCATATTAGTTCCATACTTCATATTAGCTCCATACTTCATATTAGCTCCATATTCATATTAGCTCTGATAGCATATACAAGAACTAGCTAATTGTAATGATTGGAAGGATTTCTTTTCCTAGGACAATGTCGGCTACTTGAAAGCAAAGCAAAATAAGTCTGTGTACAAACCTGGAGTGCATTAATAATGGCCAGTCTGTGACCCAAAGTGTTCACTTTTCAACAAATGAGCACAATTTGCAAACCATATAAATGTAAAAGAATTGAAGAGACACCTTTTCATACCATATAAACCGAATTTTTTTACGCTCTTGTTTGCTATCACAGTTTTACACAAAAGGCATTGCTCGTGTTTGTCAGAACAGAATCAGTGGTTATGTGACAAGGCAAACAAAAGTGCGACCCCTATGTGTGTGTGTTATTGCGTCTAGAGCAGACTAGGTCGGGCAGCAAAGGGCACACACTGGACTCTTGCGTAGTTATTAATGTATTAATGTATGCTGCGTAGTGTAGTAGGCTCATGTAGTGTAATATTATTAATGTATGGTGCGTAGTGTAGTAGGCTCATGTAGTGTAATATGAATAATGTATGGTGCGTAGTGTAGTAGGCTCATGCAGCATACTTTACCCATTATTAATGTATGGCGCATAGTGTAGTAGGTTCATATAGCATACTTTACCCATTATTAATGTATGCTGCGTAGTGTAGTAGGCTCATATAGCATACTTTACCCATTATTAATGTATGCTGCGTAGTGTTGTAGCCTCGTGTAGTAGACTTTACTCAAAATGCATGTATAATGCGTAGCGTAGTTAGCTTAAGTAGCAACGTTTACCCATTACAAATGTATGGTGTGTAGCATAGTAAGCATGTGAAGCGTACTTTACCCATTATTAATGTATGGTATGTAGCTTAGTAAGCACATGTAGCGTACATTATCCATTATTAATGTACGGTATGTAGCTTAGTAAGCACATGTAGCGTACATTATCCATTATTAATGTATGGTATGTAGCTTAGTAAGCACATGTAGCGTACATTATCCATTATTATTGTATGGTATGTAGCTTAGTAAGCACATGTAGCGTACATTATCCATTATTAATGTATGGTATGTAGCTTAGTAAGCACATGTAGCGTACATTATCCATTATTAATGTATGGTATGTAGCTTAGTAAGCACATGTAGCGTACATTATCCATTATTAATGTATGGTATGTAGTTTAGTAAGCACATGTAGCGTACATTATCCATTATTATTGTATGGTATGTAGCTTAGTAAGCACATGTAGCGTACATTATCCATTATTAATGTATGGTATGTAGCTTAGTAAGCACATGTAGCGTACATTATCCATTATTAATGTACGGTATGTAGCTTAGTAAGCACATGTAGCGTACATTATCCATTATTATTGTATGGTATGTAGCTTAGTAAGCACATGTAGCGTACATTATCCATTATTAATGTATGGTATGTAGTTTAGTAAGCACATGTAGCGTACATTATCCATTATTAATGTATGGTATGTAGTTTAGTAAGCACATGTAGCGTACATTATCCATTATTAATGTATGGTATGTAGCTTAGTAAGCACATGTAGCGTACATTATCCATTATTAATGTATGGTATGTAGCTTAGTAAGCACATGTAGCGTACATTATCCATTATTAATGTATATTATGTAGTTTAGTAAGCACATGTAGCGTACATTATCCATTATTAATGTATGGTATGTAGCTTAGTAAGCACATGTAGCGTACATTATCCATTATTAATGTATGGTATGTAGTTTAGTAAGCACATGTAGCGTACATTATCCATTATTAATGTATGGTATGTAGTTTAGTAAGCACATGTAGCGTACATTATCCATTATTAATGTATGGTATGTAGCTTAGTAAGCACATGTAGCGTACATTATCCATTATTAATGTATGGTATGTAGTTTAGTAAGCACATGTAGCGTACATTATCCATTATTAATGTATGGTATGTAGCTTAGTAAGCACATGTAGCGTACATTATCCATTATTAATGTATGGTATGTAGCTTAGTAAGCACATGTAGCGTACATTATCCATTATTAATGTATTATGAGGGTAAAGCTGTTGTGAGGAATAAACTGAAAAAGATAGAGGAAGAGAGTCTGGAAGGGAGAGTGATTTATGTGTTCATCTGATCTTTAAACGTATATCTACACAGAATTAATGGAGTCCAAATTTGATTCAAGAAAATAGGGTTCTTTAAGATTTGATACCTTGAGAGCTTCTTTGAGTTATGTTACCTGGTTGCGTTCGACAAGGTAACACAGGGTTCTCAAACCTTTTGTTATAGCTCATGTTTAATAGTCTGAATCAAAATTATTCTAAAACGTTCACCTTTTGGCATTTTAAGATCGGTTTGCCATTCATGCAGACTCATTTCTGTAGTTGCAGGTTGAGAGTAAATATATTTGTATTTCATGTTGTCAATTGAAAAGACCTTTTGATTATAATGCCTTAATTACATTACATTCAGACCTACATTCAAATCAGTCCAACTCACTTTTGAGTTGTCAGTGGAACATTACATACTCAGTAACCATCAGAACTGAAGCGCCACAAGAATATTCCATCACCCTCCCTCTACTGACTCTAATGGCTGCACCTCCAATTATCCGTCTGTCAAGCTAGGTTTACAGATGACACAAACCTGGCAGAGCATTGGTCAGCAAACATGTCAATCGACTGCCACCTGCACAAAAAAGTGCACACACCATAACTACTACAGTGGTAGATGTGTACTGCAGTCATAGATGTGTACTGCAGTGGCAGCTGTGTACTTTAGAGGTAGATGTGTACTTTAGTTGTAGATGTGTACTGCAGTTATAGATGTGTACTGCAGATATAGATGTGTACTGCAGATATAGATGTGTACTGCAGTGGTAGATGTGTACTGCAGTTATAGATGTGTACTGCAGATATAGATGTGTACTGCAGTGGTAGATGTGTACTGCAGTGGTAGATGTGTACTGCAGTTATAGATGTGTACTGCAGTTATAGATGTGTACTGCAGTGGTAGATGTGTACTGCAGTGGTAGATGTGTACTGCAGTTATAGATGTGTACTGCAGTTATAGATGTGTACTGCAGTGGTAGATGTGTACTGCAGTGGTAGATGTGTACTGCAGTTATAGATGTGTACTGCAGTTATAGATGTGTACTGCAGTTATAGATGTGTACTGCAGTGGTAGATGTGTACTGCAGTGGTAGATGTGTACTGCAGTTATAGATGTGTACTGCAGTGGTAGATGTGTACTGCAGTGGTAGATGTGTACTGCAGTGGTAGATGTGTACTGCAGTGGTAGATGTGTACAACAGTCTAAGATGTGTACAGAGATGTCAGTTGTGCTGGAAGTGTACAACAGTGAATAACTCCAACATGTTTGTTGTAGAGACTTTGGAAATAAAACAAAATACCAGTCCGTTTTAATAGTAAACGTTGGATAACATTCTGCCTCCTTCGCCTACATGCTGAACGTTTTTGAAGGGTCATGATGGGTTATGAAAGGTTATAAAGGGTCATGATCGGTTATGAAAGGTTGTAAATGGTCATGATCGGTTCTGAAGGTCAACCACATTACCAACCATGATGAAACTGGGTTGTGAAAACAGTGTTGTGGTGGTTAGCAAAGGCCAGTAAACTCATATTAACCACAAGTCTAATTTAGCAAACAGTTCACCCAGTAAATCGGAATGGATGCATCAAACAGACAGGAGACTTAACAATTTATCTTTCTTTCCTGTCTTCCCCCCCCCCACCTGTGTACAGAACTACAGAACTGCTCATGGATTCAGCGAGACACGTACAGGGGTTGTCTAGATCTATGCTGCCGCGGAGACAGCAGCGGAACAGCTTGGCCTGTCTGTGCCGGGCAGCCAGTCCGCCTCAGGTATCACACTGCACATGATTAATGCACTGCTGTTGTCTGTGTGGCCACTGACCAAGAAGTCAGCTCTCAGCGCTAATAAAGAGCTGCTACTTTTCCCTTCCTTCCCTGGCTGACGTTCCTGCCTTTGGGGCGTACAGAGACCTGCTTCCCAAACTGGCTCTCCGGCTAGCCCCGCCCACCCCCCCAGCTCCCTGTCTTCGAGGGCCTTTTTATTGGGAGGAGAAACTGGGATCAGTTAGTGGGTCGACAGTTTGCCTGTATCACTGTGATGTCTTGATGAGCACTGATCTCCCACCATGTTATAATGCTAAACAGCACGACCGGCTCGTGAAGACACAGGAACAGGTGGCCTTGAAGGTTCACACACTGTGTCCTAGTTTCACATACACACACACGCGCACACACACACACACACACACACACACGCGCACACACACACACACACACACACACACACACACACATACACACACACACACACACACACACACACACACACACACACACACACACACACACACATACACACACACACACACACACACACACTTAACACCACAGCAGTTCAGTTCCAGGACAAATGCTTTGACTGCGATGTTGCAGGAGAATGACAGGAATGTGATGGCCAGTCAGGGAACAGGCCCGCTCCTGAAACATACTACACGTGTGTGGGGAGTTCATCAGGCAAACACCAACGCCGCACATCTGAGGGGCCGAGGTGACGGCACCGTGGTTACGAGATAACCGTGGTTACGAGATCCCCGTGGTTACGAGATCACCATGGTTACGAGATCACTGTGGTCAAGGTGTCAGATCTGACCAGACGTGTCGAAAAACATTGTGAGACAGAAAACAGGAGTATTCGCCGCACAATAAACACCAAATTAATTGATATGTGACCTCTCTGATAAACATGTTGGGGTGCTTCACGGTACTGTCACTCCAAATGTATTTTTCCTACACTTATTTTGTGTCAATTTGGTTTTATTTTAATTTACTTACACTTCAAAAGGGACCTGCCATCTTGTGTTATAATTCTGGTATTCTGTATAATTGATAGAATAATTTAGGATTAAATTGATCTATGCCATGAAAAAACTCCTTTATGCATATGGAATCTGTTGTATATGGAATCTGTTGTATATAGAATCTGTGGCATATAGAATCTGTGGCATATGGAATCTGTTGTATATGGAATCTGTTGTATATGGAATCTGGAATCTTGTATATGGAATCTGTTGTATATGGAATCTGTGGCATATGGAATCTGTGGCATATAGAATCTGTTGTATATGGAATCTGTGGCATATTGAATCTGTGGCATATGGAATCTGTTGTATATGGAATCTTTGTATATAGAATCTGTGGCATATGGAATCTGTTGTATATGGAATCTGTGGCATATTGAATCTGTGGCATATAGAATCTGTTGTATATGGAATCTGTGGCATATTGAATCTGTGGCAAATGGAATCTGTTGTATATGGAATCTTTTGTATATGGAATCTGTTGTATATGGAATCTGTAGCATATGGAATCTGTGGCATATAGAATCTGTGGCATATAGAATCTGTTGTATATGGAATCTGTTGTATATGGAATCTGTAGCATATGGAATTTGTGGCATATAGAATCTGTTGTATATGGAATCTGTTGTATATGGAATCTGTGGCATATAGAATCTGTGGCATATAGAATCTGTTGTATATGGAATCTTTTGTATATGGAATCTGTTGTATATGGAATCTGTAGCATATGGAATCTGTGGCATATAGAATCTGTGGTATATGGAATCTGTTGTATATAGAATCTGTGGCATATGGAATCTGTGGCATATGGAATCTGTTGTATATGGAATCTGTGGCATATGGAATCTGTGGCATATAGAATCTGTTGTATATGGAATCTGTTGTATATGGAATCTGTTGTATATGGAATCTGTAGCATATGGAATCTGTGGCATATAGAATCTGTGGCATATAGAATCTGTTGTATATGGAATCTGTTGTATATGGAATCTGTAGCATATGGAATTTGTGGCATATAGAATCTGTTGTATATGGAATCTGTTGTATATGGAATCTGTGGCATATAGAATCTGTGGCATATAGAATCTGTTGTATATGGAATCTTTTGTATATGGAATCTGTTGTATATGGAATCTGTAGCATATGGAATCTGTGGCATATAGAATCTGTGGTATATGGAATCTGTTGTATATAGAATCTGTGGCATATGGAATCTGTGGCATATGGAATCTGTTGTATATGGAATCTGTGGCATATGGAATCTGTGGCATATAGAATCTGTTGTATATGGAATCTGTTGTATATGGAATCTGTTGTATATGGAATCTGTGGCATATGGAATCTGTTGTATATGGAATCTGTTGTATATGGAATCTATGGCATATAGAATCTGTGGCATATGGAATCTGTTGTATATGGAATCTGTGGCATATGGAATCTGTGGCATATGGAATCTGTTGTATATGGAATCTGTTGTATATGGAATCTGTGGCATATAGAATCTGTTGTATATGGAATCTGTGGTATATGTAATCTGTGGCATATGGAATCTGTGGTATATGGAATCTGTTGTATATGGAATCTATGGCATATAGAATCTGTGGCATATGGAATCTGTGGCATATGGAATCTGTTGTATATGGAATCTGTGGCTGGTCTTTCCTGGAAACACAGCTCACTTGGTTTTCTTTCTGGAAAAATAATTCCACTAACATACAGAGTCGGGGTAAAATAGTCAAATTCAATTTGAAATTCCCAAATATGATTATACCTCACTCTCCCCCATGTGTTTTCTTCACAACAACATCTACATCTGAACAAAAGGTGCTTGTGTTTTGCGTGGTGGAAACAGACAGAAATGAGGAATACAAAAGCCCTCGTCCACCTACGCTAATGAACAGATGTCACACGATTACCAACGGAGAAATACACTTACCCCTGTTGGTCTGTGTTTTACAGTGTCCGGCACGCAGACCCCTGTTGGTCTGTGTTTTACAGTGTCCGGCACGCAGACCCCTGTTGGTCTGTGTTTTACAGTGTCCGGCACGCAGACCCCTGTTGGTCTGTGTTTTACAGTGTCCGGCACGCAGACCCCTGTTGGTCTGTGTTTTACAGTGTCCGGCACGCAGACCCCTGTTGGTCTGTGTTTTACAGTGTCCGGCACGCAGACCCCTGTTGGTCTGTGTTTTACAGTGTCCGGCACGCAGACCCCTGTTGGTCTGTGTTTTACAGTGTCCGGCACGCAGACCCCTGTTGGTCTGTGTTTTACAGTGTCCGGCACACAGACCCCTGTTGGTCTGTGTTTTACAGTGTCCGGCACACAGACCAGTCTCTGGTTCTTCTTCATAGTAATTGGAATCTCCCACGTATGTCTGCATGCAGGCCAGCAATCTGATAATACGAGTTCAGGCTTCTGGATGGGTGTGTCCCTACTGATATGAGGTGACATGTATCACGTAAACTACCACGTAGCACACAGTTAGGTATGTGAAACGGTTGGCCCGCACCCCTTAGAGAAAGGGTCGTCGACCTTTAGCCTTGATGTGAGGAATATATTAAAGTGCTGTGACATGTAGTGAACTGCAGTGAATCATCCCATGAGTGGTTAGTGAACTTTAGTGAAGTGAATCATCACATCAGTAGGTAGTGAACTGTAGTGAAATGAATCATCACATCAGTAGGTAGTGAACTGTAGTGAAGTGAATCATCACATCAGTAGGTAGTGAACTGTAGTGAAATGAATCATCACATCAGTAGGTAGTGAACTGTAGTGAAGTGAATCATCACATCAGTAGGTAGTGAACTGTAGTGAAATGAATCATCACATCAGTAGGTAGTGAACTGTAGTGAAGTGAATCATCACATCAGTAGGTAGTGAACTGTAGTGAAATGAATCATCACATCAGTAGGTAGTGAACTGTAGTGAAATGAATCATCACATCAGTAGGTAGTGAACTGTAGTGAAATGAATCATCACATCAGTAGGTAGTGAACTGTAGTGAAGTGAATCATCACATCAGTAGGTAGTGAACTGTAGTGAAGTGAATCATCACATCAGTAGGTAGTGAACTGTAGTGAAATGAATCATCACATCAGTAGGTAGTGAACTGTAGTGAAATGAATCATCACATCAGTAGGTAGTGAACTGTAGTGAAGTGAATCATCACATCAGTAGGTAGTGAACTGTAGTGAAGTGAATCATCACATCAGTAGGTAGTGAACTGTAGTGAAATGAATCATCACATCAGTAGGTAGTGAACTGTAGTGAAATGAATCATCACATCAGTAGGTAGTGAACTGTAGTGAAGTGAATCATCACATCAGTAGGTAGTGAACTGTAGTGAAGTGAATCATCACATCAACAAACGACAGGTTAAATGTACTCAAATAGCAAGCTCCGCCCCCATTTCCACAGATACTGAGTGTGTGTGCCTCATCGTATTGTGCTTTGAGTTATGTTGGACTCCGGGCTGCCAGCTATGACAACAGTATATATATGTATGCAGCTTTTATTGCCAGGACAAATACAAACAAAAACACTGCAAAGTAGAATCAATAATACAGTAATGACAATAGAACTGTAGTCATAGTGATTGTATCAGAACAATCAAAAGGTACCCCCACACTCACCTCACCACCTCACCATCCACACCATTTATCCACACCTCCACTCACCACCTCACCACCTCACCATGTATCCACACCTACACTCACCACCTCACCATCCACACCATTTATCCACACCTACACTCACCACCTCACCATCCACACCATTTATCCACACCTACACTCACCACCTCACCATCCACACCATTTATCCACACCTACACTCACCACCTCACCATCCACACCATTTATCCACACCTACACTCACCACCTCACCACCTCACCATGTATCCACACCTACACTCACCACCTCACCATCCACACCATTTATCCACACCTCCACTCACCACCTCACCATCCACACCATTTATCCACACCTCCACTCACCACCTCACCACCTCACCATTTATCCACACCTACACTCACCACCTCACCATCCACACCATTTATCCACACCTCCACTCACCACCTCACCATCCACACCATTTATCCACACCTCCACTCACCACCTCACCATCCACACCATTTATCCACACCTACACTCACCACCTCACCAACCACACCATTTATCCCACCTCCACTCACCACCTCACCATCCACACCATTTATCCACACCTCCACTCACCACCTCACCATCCACACCATTTATCCACACCTACACTCACCACCTCACCATCCACACCATTTATGGACACCTCCAGTCACCACCTCACCACCTCACCATGTATCCACACCTACACTCACCACCTCACCATCCACACCATTTATCCACACCTCCACTCACCACCTCACCATCCACACCATTTATCCACACCTACACTCACCACCTCACCATCCACACCATTTATCCACACCTCCACTCACCACCTCACCATCCACACCATTTATCCACACCTACACTCACCACCTCACCATCCACACCATTTATCCACACCTCCAGTCACCACCTCACCATGTATCCACACCTACACTCACCACCTCACCATCCACACCATTTACAGCCCCCCCCCTCACCCCCCTGTCCCTCAATCCGAGTATGTTAGACGCTCTCCAATAACCGGTTGGCATAAATCTTCCCACCAAGTTGGCCACAAATATCTCAGCTATGTTGATTTATATGGACAGGCCCTGTTTAAGAGGCCCAGTATGCAGCGCCGCACGAAGACGGGATTGATTTCTTGCCATGCGTGCGGCACTTTAAGGAGACGGCCGGCGCTCTGGGGAGAGTAGTAAAGGAGACACTCTGGAGGAGGCGGGCGTGTGGTTGAACGGGCCCTTGATTGAAGCGCTGTGAACTCACCTGTAAAAAAAGGTCGGGCCGGCAATAAAATGGGCGAGTGAAGGATGCCCAAAAGGGTGAGTGGAGCTGGCGAGGCCACCCAGCTAGGCAGTAGATAGTACTACACATAGTACACAGCAGTACACAGTACTACACATAGTACACAGTACTACACAGTACTACACACAGTACACAGCAGTACACAGTACTACACACAGTACACAGTACTACACAGTACTACACATAGTACACAGCAGTACACAGTACTTCACATAGTACACAGTACTACACAGTACTACACATAGTACACAGCAGTACATAGTAGTGCACATAGTACACATAGTACACAGTACTACACATAGTACACAGCAGTACATAGTAGTGCACGTGGTACACATAGTACACAGTACTACACATAGTACACAGTACTACACATAGTACACAGCAGTACACAGTAATACACATTGTACACAGCAGTACATAGTACTACACATAGTACATAGAACTACACATAGTACACAGAGAACACAGCAGTACATTCAATTAAATTTTATTTATGGTGTCAAATCATAACAAGAGTTATCTCACTTTACAGACCAACACTCCATAATTTAAAAATCCCCAACAATTCCAATAGTTCCCCCAATAGCAAGCATTAGCAGTGGCTATTGCGACAGTGTCGAGGAAAAACTCCCTTTTAGGAAGAAACCTCGGCAGACCCAGACACTTGGTGGGCGATGTCTGGCGGTTGGGGTTATCATACATAGTACTACACACAGAACACAGCAGTACATAGTACTACACATAGTACACATAGTACATAGTACTACACACAGTACACAGCAGGAGGAAAAAGTGGAGCATGTCAAGGCTGTACGATAACTGAACCTCACTTCACCGCAACCACAGCGCTGGTTCGCTGTCAGAGCCCTTTACTCCAGTCATCAGGCACCACATCTCCACTTACACCAGTCATCAGGCACCACATCTCCACTTACTCCAGTCATCAGGCACCACATCTCCACTTTCACCAGTCATCAGGCACCACATCTCAGGCACCACATCTCCACTTTCACCAGTCCAGTCATCAGGCACCACATCTCCACATCAGGCACCACCACACCAGTCATCAGGCACCACATCTCCACATACACCAGTCATCAGGCACCACATCTCCACTTACACCAGTCATCAGGCACCACCACATCTCCACTTACACCAGTCATCAGGCACCACATCTCCACTTACACCAGTCATCAGGCACCACCACATCTCCACATACACCAGTCATCAGGCACCACCACATCTCCACTTACACCAGTCATCAGGCACCACATCTCCACTTACACCAGTCATCAGGCACCACATCTCCACTTACACCAGTCATCAGGCACCACCACATCTCCACTTACACCAGTCATCAGGCACCACCACATCTCCACTTACACCAGTCATCAGGCACCACATCTCCACTTACACCAGTCATCAGGCACCACCACATCTCCACTTACACCAGTCATCAGGCACCACCACATCTCCACATACACCAGTCATCAGGCACCACCACATCTCCACTTACACCAGTCATCAGGCACCACCACATCTCCACAGTTACATCAGTCATCAGGCACCACATCTCCACTTACACCAGTCATCAGCACCACCACATCTCCACATACACCATCTCATCACCACCACATCTCCACTTACACCAGTCATCAGGCACCACATCTCCACATACACCAGTCATCAGGCACCACATCTCCACATACACCAGTCATCAGGCACCACCACATCTCCACATACACCAGTCATCAGGCACCACCACATCTCCACATCTTACACCAGTCATCAGGCACCACCACATCTCCACATCTCCACACACCAGTCATCAGGCACCACCACATCTCCACTTACACCAGTCATCAGGCACCACCACATCTCCACTTACACCAGTCATCAGGCACCACATCTCCACTTACACCAGTCATCAGGCACCACCACATCTCCACTTACACCAGTCATCAGGCACCACACCACCACTTACACCAGTCATCAGGCACCACCACATCTCCACTTACACCAGTCATCAGGCACCACCACATCTCCACATACACCAGTCATCAGGCACCACATCTCCACTTACACCAGTCATCAGGCACCACCACATCTCCACATACACCAGTCATCAGGCACCACATCTCCACTTACTCCAGTCATCTCCAGATTCAGTTATATTCTAATGGCTCAATATTTTCTCGGTTTGATGACTGCCCAACAAAGTGTTTGTTTGCCTAGTTCAGTGGTTAAAGCATCTGACCGGTTACTTAAAGGTAGGGTGACCACCCGTCCCGCGTAGCGCGTGCGCGCACAGCGTTTGAAGTCCAATTCATGCGTCCCGCGAATTGAGACCGTGTCACGCGTAATCAATGCTCGCTCAAAAGTTGGTCGCTCTATAATATATCCTCGAGCCCAGGCAGCCAAACGAACATCACTTGACAGTTCAGCACGCTACTGTTGCCACACCCACCCCTCAGTTGAACTGCTGAAAACTTTTTCGTTGTCATGACAGCGCACGCAGCCACGCACGTGCATACCAGACACACTGGTAAAATCTATGTAATTTAAAATGTATGTTTTAAAGATGAAAAACACCCCCGCTTAGCAAATGGTGTCATCCTCTCCTCTTGTCCTCTCTACCTGCACCGCTCAGCACGAACCGCATCCAGCGTGAAACACACGCAGAGTGACAACCCGTTATGTAGTGTTGTCAAATAACTAAGTTGCTCCAAAGCTGTGTCACACCTTTTACCATATCGGTGAGTACTGGAGTCAGTATCCTGAATCACCATGGTACACCTATAATAAGTGTTTATAATAAGAGAAGTAACGCCGGTTATAATGTTCTTCTGAAAGACGCATGCAGTTCTGTTAATTAACTGTTAGAGCGTGAAAGAAAAACAGCAGCGCGACAAATAAACTGCGTACCTGTGTAGTGCGTACCTGTGTAGTGCGTACCTGTGTAGTGGGTGCCAGTGCTATCTGTGTGATCTAGAGAATTACAGAACGGCCGGTACTCCATGACGGCCGGCCCACCACCCGCCACAAACGCAGTCATCACCTGTTTTTTTTCCCAATTGTAATATCCCTCTTTGAGTAGTGGTTTACAGCTCTTGGCTGTGGACCCACCGGACCCGGGTTCAATTCCCCATTACCAGCGGTCTCATCCTTTTGAAATATTTTTTTAACTTTTATTTTCAGCTAAACTTCAACATTTTAATTGTAAAATTCCACATGCAGTAGCTAATATTAAGAAATATGTTGTGTGAACTTTCACAATAAACTGGTGCTCTGAAAGGATTAAAAAAAAAAATGGGGATTTTTGAGTAAATTGAACCAATGTTACAATTTTTGTTATTTTTCAATAGACATTTTTGTTTTTGTGTGAAAAGTGGGTGGGTGGTGGCAGTGAGGCTCATTGGGTGCTCAGCACCCCTAAAGCTCTGACCCTAGAATCGCCCCTGAGGGGGATACCGAGAGGGCTTTTTGTGACCTATGCAAAACGTCCTTCTCAATCGGACATGGCAGGGAATATGATGTAATTTAAGGTGGTATGTGCTAGAAATCAGTGAATCTGCCCGTGGGTTGGGGGCACCGCCGTGCCAGGCTGTGTCCCACATTGTCCCTCAGAAACACACCCCTTGTCCCCCCCTTGGGCTTATTAGCAGGTGGTCACCCTACTTAAAGGCAGTGCTAGGCTCTAGTCTTTTAAAGGCCCTAAGCAAAACTAGATTTGCAAGCTTTCTCCCCTATTGGTAAGAGGATCCCATAGTAATATGCCTAGAACCGGCACATCTTAAAAGTGACTAGATTCAATCTGCTAGCCGGCATCGTGACTAATCAGCTGTGTCTCTAAACATGACAGTCGACAATAACTACCCTGAGGTGATTGACGTGAATCCAGGTGGGATCTCAGTCAAGTGAAAATAAAAAACTTCAAACAAAAACATCATGTAAGCAAATCATCCTAATTGAATAAATGAATCAGTAACCGAGTGTGTTTGCAAGAAACGTGTCGTAACCAGGAGGACTTCCTGACCAGGCTCATGCGGCGTGTGGCGGCGCGTGTTGTTTTGGCCGTCGGACGAGCCCTGCGGCGTGCCATTGACCCGCGCTCTCAGGGTTTCTTCAATGAGATAAGCATCCTTTTCTGCTTCCTTTGAAATGGCTGGGTGTGGGTTGGACCTGGCTCACACACACACGCACGCACACACACACACAGATAGCCAAAGGCTACACAGATAACCGTTTGGCAGACCTGGGCACTATCTCTGCTATCTGTCCAAACACAAGGCCGGCCGGGGTTGGGCCTCTGAACAGGGAGTTCTGAAGGAACTCTTGTGTTCTGGCGAGCCGTGGAACTCAGCCTGCTAGTTTCTACACAGTGTAAACATTGTAATCATTGTAAACGCATCCTTATGTGGCTCTGTATTTTCCTTTATCTTTCAGTTAGGCAGACGAGGTGATTCTTATTTACATCCATCATTTACATGGGTACAAGGGCGGGCTGATGTGAAAAAATCAGTCAGCTGGTCGGCATAGACATATTGATCTGGAAAGTATTTGGAGCTAATTTGGAGCTATGGCTAATTCGGAGCTATGGCTAATTCGGAGCTATGGCTAATTCGGAGCTATGGCTAATTCGGAGCAATGGCTAATTTGGAGCTATGGCTAATTCGGAGCTATGGCTAATTCGGAGCTATGGCTAATTTGGAGCTATGGATAATTTGGAGCTATGGCTAATTTGGAGCTATGGCTAATTTGGAGCTATGGCTAACGACTTTCACAACGCAGATAAGAGTTTCATTTCCGGACAACCTTTGGCCTTACCGACGGCGCTCCTTGGTACACTCACCTTGTGACACACCGTGTTCCATAAGCACTTAAGCAACGTTCCCAAAGCACATGTTCCAATCCCTGATTTCTGTGTGTGAGTAGATAAAGGCAGCGTGTGAGTCAGAGACAAGTGGCCATTAAGAGACGAGGCCCAGCTTCTGAGAATGGCCGTAGTTTGTTCCCCCCCCCGCTGATTGGTGTTTGAAGAAAACGTGCTTGGTTTATTGACTCGAGCGCTCTGAATAAGTTCCTGGGCACCTGCTTTCTGATAACCTTTGAACTGTCCTGTCACCAGGAGACAAACTCAATGTGTAACGTTTGTGTCAGAAATAGAATGCCACAGTGTAGCTGACAAGCCAGTGTTTGTTATTGACAGATGTTTCGGCGAATTGGCTTTATGTACAACTGTGAACATGAGTATAAACAACTCCATGAGTGTTAAACCAAAAATATGAAAGTGACAGAAATTAGAAAAGAGAGATTGAAAATCATTCCTGCCTTGGTTTGAGTGCTTGCATAAATGGGTAGTGGGCCAAGAAGGAACCATTTAGTGGAGAATTGACACTGTTAGAATGACAAGTGTTGGGGTATGAGGGTTAGGGTACAGGTTGGGATATGGGTTAGGGAACGGGTTAGGGTACAGGTTGGGATATGAGTTAGGGAAAGGGTTAGGGTACAGGTTGGGATATGGGTTAGGGAAAGGGTTAGGGTACAGGTTGTGGTATGAGTTAGAGAAAGGGCTAGGGTACAGGTTGGGATATGAGTTAGAGAAAGGGTTAGGGTACAGGTTGTGGTAGGGGTTAGGGAACGGGTTAGGGTACAGGTTGGGGTATGAATTAGGGAACGGGTTAGGGTACAGGTTGGGGTGGGTTAAGGAACGGGTTAGGGTTAGGGTACGTGTTGGGGTATGAGTTAGGGAACGGGTTAGGGTACAGGTTGGGGTATGAGTTAGAGAAAGGGCTAGGGTACAGGTTGGGGTGGGTTAGGGAACGGGTTAGGGTACGTTTTGGGGTATGAGTTAGGGAACGGGTTAGGGTACAGGTTGGGGTATGAGTTAGAGAAAGGGTTAGAGTACAGGTTGGGGTATGGGTTAGGGAAAAGGCTAGGGTACAGGTTGGGGTATGGGTTAGGGAAAGGGTTAGGGTACAGGTTGTGGTAGGGGTTATGGTAGGGGTTAGGGAAGGGGTTAGTGTATAAATTAGGATACAGTTGGGGTAGGGGTTAGTGTAAGGGTTAGGGTATGATTTAGCGTATAGGTTGTGGTAGGGGTTAGGGTAGAGGTTAGTGTAGGGGTTAGGGTGGGTTTTAGGGTAGGGGTTAGGGTTAGAGTATGAATTAAGATGCGTACCAGAGAGACAGTTTTACACAAGATATCATTGATCCCTAAAACATTTTTTTCAAAACAAAAGCTTTAGAAAGAGATCAAATGAAATGCTTATTGTATCTTGTAGTCTTCCAACTGTTAATTAATTGTACAGTAATTTATAATGAATTACATCCTAGAATATGGCACATAATGTGTGATATATAATGATGTATGGTGTAATATAAATCGCAATGGTTCTTTCCCCACAGAATAGCGAGATGGATGAATTGTCCCCAGATCTAAATGTGGAGATCTGCATAGAGTTATGGAGGGGTAGCCTAATCCCTACTGCTTCAGCCAAACCACTGACTAGTCATTTAATCCAGTCTCAGGAGACAGACAGAGAGAGAGAGAAAGATGTGAAGGAGAGACCAAGAGAGAGTAGATACAGAGGAAAGAGAGGAGATGAGAAGAGAGTCAGAGAGAGAGAGAGAGTAGACGAGGAGAGAGAGAGAGAGAATGAGAGAGACAGAGAGAGAGAGGGAGAGAGAGGGAGAGAGAGAAGACACCGTAGACGAGGAGAGAGAGAGAGAGATAAAACACAGTAGATGAGGAGAGAGGGAGAGTGAGAGAGAAGAGTAAGAGAGAAGACACAGTAGACAAGGAGAGAGAGAGAGGGAGAGAGAGAGAGTGAGAGAGAGAGAGAGAGAGAGAGAGAGAGAGAGAGAGAGAGAGAGCGAGAGAGAGAGAGAGCGAGAGAGAGAAAGGGAGAAGACACAGTAGATGTAGAGAAGCAGAGCAACACCCAAGGCTTCTGGCTGATATAAAACATCTGCTAATTAGAGTTAGTTTACTTGCTGTAAAAATACTTCATATGGTGTGGAAAAGTGAGGAGAGAAAGAAACAAACAGAAACCGTTCAAAAATTGAACGCAAACAGTGATAAATTGACATCAGCCAAATGGACGATCTACTTTGTCAAGTCTCGTTTCACTCCCCCTCCCGGCCGTGCCAATGTGACCCACCGTAAGGTCGTTTGAGATGGGGGGGGTGGCGGGAGCGAGGTCACTGACAGAACACACTCAGAAGAAGGGAGTGAAAACAGCTTTTACAGAGACACAGGCCACAGTACAGAACGCCCTGAGAGATGCAAACGCTAATTAAATAGGGCAGTCTAATAAATGTGACCTTGTCCCGGGTCCCCAGGGGTTTGGGGGGTGGGTGGAGGTATGGGGAGGGGGCTGTACTCTGGGAATGGGTCATAGGTCGCAGTTCAGAGGGCACGCAATGGCGACGGCACGCTTCGTAGTCAGCTGTAGAGGTTTCTGAGCTGAAAATGTTTTGTTGCGTTATCTACAGTAAATATAACGTTTACTTGGTGAAGGCTGTGTTCAGGTTTACAATCATAAACATGGAATAGGCTGTGTTCAGGTTTACAATCATAAACATGGAATAGGCTGTGTTCAGGTTTACAATCATAAACATGGAATAGGCTGTGTTCAGGTTTACAATCATAAACATGGAATAGGCTGTGTTCAGGTTTACAATCATAAACATGGAATAGGCTGTGTTCAGGTTTACAATCATAAACATGGAATAGGCTGTGTTCAGGTTTACATTCATATACATGGAATAGGCGGTGTTCAGGTTTACATTCATAAACATGGAATAGGCAGTGTTCAGGTTTACATTCATAAACATGGACTAGGCGGTGTTCAGGTTTACATTCATGAACATGGAATAGGCG
This sequence comes from Dallia pectoralis, assembly GCA_029465975.1. Lineage (NCBI taxonomy): Eukaryota > Metazoa > Chordata > Actinopteri > Esociformes > Umbridae > Dallia > Dallia pectoralis. The sequence goes on along the minus strand of CM055728.1, from coordinate 30,260,030 downwards.
GTGTTCAGGTTTACATTCATAAACATGGAATAGGCTGTGTTCAGGTTTACATTCATGAACATGGAATAGGCTGTGTTCAGGTTTACAATCATAAACATGGAATAGGCTGTGTTCAGGTTTACATTCATGAACATGGAATAGGCTGTGTTCAGGTTTACATTCATAAACATGGAATAGGCTGTGTTCAGGTTTACATTCATATACATGGAATAGGCGGTGTTCAGGTTTACATTCATAAACATGGAATAGGCAGTGTTCAGGTTTACATTCATGAACATGGAATAGGCTGTGTTCAGGTTTACATTCATAAACATGGAATAGGCAGTGTTCAGGTTTATATTCATTAACATGGAATAAGCGGTGTTCAGGTTTACATTCATAAACATGGAATAGGCTGTGTTCAGGTTTACATTCATTAACATGGAATAGGCTGTGTTCAGGTTTACATTCATTAACATGGAATAGGCTGTGTTCAGGTTTATATTCATTAACATGGAATAGGCTGTGTTCAGGTTTATATTCATTAACATGGAATAGGCGGTGTTCAGGTTTATATTCATATACATGGAATAGGCGGTGTTCAGGTTTATATTCATAAACATGGAATAGGCTGTGTTCAGGTTTACATTCATAAACATGGAATAGGCGGTGTTCAGGTTTATATTCATAAACATGGAATAGGCTGTGTTCAGGTTTATATTAATTAACATGGAATAAGCGGTGTTCAGGTTTATATTCATAAACATGGAATAGGCTGTGTTCAGGTTTATATTCATAAACATGGAATAGGCTGTGTTCAGGTTTATATTAATTAACATGGAATAAGCGGTGTTCAGGTTTACATTCATAAACATGGAATAGGCTGTGTTCAGGTTTACAATCATAAACATGGAATAGGCTGTGTTCAGGTTTACAATCATAAACATGGAATAGGCTGTGTTCAGGTTTATATTCATTAACATGGAATAGGCTGTGTTCAGGTTTATATTCATTAACATGGAATAGGCTGTGTTCAGGTTTATATTCATTAACATGGAATAGGCTGTGTTCAGGTTTATATTCATTAACATGGAATAGGCGGTGTTCAGGTTTACATTCATAAACATGGAATAGGCTGTGTTCAGGTTTATATTCATTAACATGGAATAGGCTGTGTTCAGGTTTACATTCATAAACATGGAATAGGCGGTGTTCAGGTTTACATTCATAAACATGGAATAGGCAGTGTTCAGGTTTACATTCATAAACATGGAATAGGCTTACGTTGCTACAGTCTATAAGACCCTTTCCAACAGCCTGAACGCTGTGTTAGGCATCTGTTAGACATCAACAACTGCCTCTAAACATCAGGTCCTGTGGTTGAAACTTAAGGTCAGAGGTGTGTTGGCGACGATCACATGTGCACCACAGACGACAGAGTGTGTGGCCGCATTGGGACACTTGGGAGTGACACACATTGGAGACAGATGACTTACAACTTCCTGCGTGGAGCTGGGACTTCCTGTCCCTTAATAATAAGTTTCTCAGGCAAGTCTGTGTCCCTGCTTCCATCCAGGGGCTGTTGACACATCCTCACATCCATCCTCACATCCATCCTCACATCCATCCTCACATCCATCCTCACATCCATCCTCACATCCATCCTCACATCCATCCTCACATCCATCCTCACATCCATCCTCACATCCATCCTCACATCCATCCTCACATCCCTCCCCACATCCATCCTCACATCCCTCCCCACATCCATCCCCACATCCATCCTCACATCCATCCTCACATCCCTCCCCACATCCATCCTCACATCCCTCCCCACATCCATCCCCACATCCATCCTCACATCCATCCTCACATCCCTCCCCACATCCCTCCCCACATCCATCCCCACATCCATCCTCACATCCATCCTCACATCCATCCCCCATCCATCCTCACATCCATCCTCACATCCATCCTCACATCCATCCTCACATCCATCCTCACATCCATCCTCACATCCCTCCCCACATCCATCCTCACATCCATCCTCACATCCCTCCCCACATCCATCCTCACATCCCTCCCCACATCCATCCTCACATCCATCCTCACATCCATCCTCACATCCATCCTCACATCCATCCTCACATCCATCCTCACATCCATCCTCACATCCATCCTCACATCCATCCTCACATCCCTCCCCACATCCATCCTCACATCCATCCTCACATCCATCCTCACATCCATCCTCACATCCATCCTCACATCCAACCTCACATCCATCCTCACATCCATCCTCACATCCATCCTCACATCCATCCTCACATCCATCCTCACATCCAACCTCATATCCATCCTCACATCCATCCTCACATCCATCCTCACCTCCATCCTCACATCCATCCTCACATCCATCCTCACATCCATCCTCACATCCATCCTCACATCCAACCTCACATCCATCCTCACATCCATCCTCACATCCATCCTCACATCCATCCTCACATCCATCCTCACATCCATCCTCACATCCATCCTCACATCCATCCTCACATCCATCCTCACATCCATCCTCACATCCCTCCCCACATCCATCCTCACATCCCTCCCCACATCCATCCCCACATCCATCCTCACATCCATCCTCACATCCCTCCCCACATCCATCCTCACATCCCTCCCCACATCCATCCCCACATCCATCCTCACATCCATCCTCACATCCCATCCTCCCCACATCCCTCCCCACATCCATCCCCACATCCATCCTCACATCCATCCTCACATCCATCCTCACATCCATCCTCACATCCATCCTCACATCCATCCTCACATCCATCCTCACATCCATCCTCATCCATCTCCATCCCCCACATCCATCCTCACATCCATCCTCACATCCCTCCCCACATCCATCCTCACATCCCTCCCCACATCCATCCTCACATCCATCCTCACATCCATCCTCACATCCATCCTCACATCCATCCTCACATCCATCCTCACATCCATCCTCACATCCATCCTCACATCCATCCTCACATCCATCCTCACATCCATCCTCACATCCATCCTCACATCCCTCCCCACATCCATCCTCACATCCATCCTCACATCCATCCTCACATCCATCCTCACATCCATCCTCACATCCAACCTCATATCCATCCTCACATCCATCCTCACATCCATCCTCACATCCATCCTCACATCCATCCTCACATCCAACCTCATATCCATCCTCACATCCATCCTCACATCCATCCTCACATCCATCCTCACATCCAACCTCACATCCATCCTCACATCCAACCTCACATCCATCCTCACATCCATCCTCACATCCATTCTCACATCCATCCTCACATCCATCCTCACATCCATCCTCACACCCATCCTCACATCCATCCTCACACCCATCCTCACATCCATCCCCACATCCATCCATCCTCGTCTAGCGTTTGGGGTCATCTCTGTGTCAATGCCGTATGGACCGTGGTTTGAAATTAGATTCGTCTAGCGAGGATCCCATTGTCAATGTGAAAGGGACTCGTTCTGAATTCAGAAATAGGGAGATGTGAAATTGATGTTTTCGAGAATTGTTAGAATGTGAACTTAAACCTTGACACCCACACTTGACAACACCGCTCGGCAACGGGCATCTGTGCCGCTACTACGCTGCAATTGTTTTGTCGTGACGACGGTAGTGCCTGTAAATGTACAGAGTATGACAACATTTGGCGTTATATGTATCTAGTGCAGGAACTCACAAATAAATTATATTGTTGATTGTCAAACATACAACAAGTGGAAAAAACAACAAAGTTCACATCTGGAGAGACCCCCCTCCCAGTAAGGTGGACATACCTCCCTCCTCCCAGTGAGGCGGAGAGACCCCCTCACAGTAAACCAGAGAGACCCCCCTCCTAGTAAACCGGAGAGACCCCCCTCCCAGTAAGGTGGACATACCTCCCTCCTCCCAGTGAGGCGGAGAGACCCCCCTCACAGTAAACCAGAGAGACCCCCCTCCCAGTAAACCGGAGAGACCCCCTCACAGTAAACCGGAGAGACCCCCTCACAGTAAACCGGAGAGACCCCCTCCTCCCAGTAAACCGGAGAGACCCCCTCCCAGTAAACCGGAGAGACCCCCTCCCAGTAAACCGGAGAGACCCCCTCCCAGTAAACCGGAGAGACCCCCTCACAGTAAACCGGAGAGACCCCCTCACAGTAAACTGGAGAGACCCCCTCCTCCCAGTAAACCGGAGAGACCCCCTCCCAGTAAACCGGAGAGACCCCCCTCCCAGTAAACCGGAGAGACCCCCCTCCCAGTGAACCGGAGAGACCCCCTCACAGTAAACCAGAGAGACCCCCTCCTCCCAGTAAACCGGAGAGACCCCCTCCCAGTAAACCGGAGAGACCCCCTCACAGTAAACCGGAGAGACCCCCTCCTCCCAGTAAACCGGAGAGACCCCCTCCCAGTAAACCGGAGAGACCCCCTCACAGTAAACCGGAGAGACCCCCCCTTCCCAGTAAACCGGAGAGACCCCCTCCCAGTAAACCGGAGAGACCCCCTCACAGTAAACCGGAGAGACCCCCTCACAGTAAACCGGAGAGACCCCCTCCTCCCAGTAAGGTGGAGAGACCCCCCCTCCCAGTAAACCGGAGAGACCACCCTCCTCCCAGTAAGCTTAGATCATCAACAATCTCACCCTGAAGAATTTGCTATAAGCGTCAACAAAATCCATGTAGATAAGAGAACTTGAATTCAACCTGTAAAATGTAAAGTAGATGTTGCAGCCACTTATTAAACCAATAAGTCCGAGCCGTGAGACAACATTTGACAGCACAGAACCCCTCCTATACGGCCGAAGCCAAGAGTGCTCAGGACATGCCACAGAGTAACCAGCCTTTCACTGCCGATTTGACATGGCTGCGAGGATATGAAAAACCAACAGCGTGCCGTTTAAATCATAATCTCCTACACAAGCTCACAACAACAGTAGACAGGCATGCCGCGGGAGCGTTTCCCATGACCGCAAACTCAACCTCACAACAACAGTAGACAAACATACCGTAGGAGCGTTTCCCATGACCGCAAACCATTCAGAGACAGGTGCTGTCATGACATCCGTCACTCACACATGCTCCAGGGGAGGAGGAGAGTTTAGACTACATACTTGTTCTGCTAGAGCAGCGTGTCTGGACCTGTCGCTTATCTGACAATGTATTTCCCATCAGTGGCGGGATTAAGGACAGCACTAGATTATGGGAGAATGAGAGAGAGATGGAGAGGAGGAGAGAGAGGGAAAAGTAGAGATAGAGAAAAGGAAAGGGAGTTGAAGAGGAAGATGGAGAGAGGGAGAGACAGGGACAGGGAGGAAGACAGAGAGAGGGTGGGAGAGAGAGTGAGAGAGAGGGGGAGAGAGAGAGGGGGAGAGAGAGAGAGAGGGAGAGGGAGAGAGAGAGAGAGAGGGACAGGGAGGAAGACAGAGAGAGGGTGGGAGAGAGAGTGAGAGAGAGGGGGAGAGAGAGAGGGAGAGAGAGAGAGAGAGAGGGAGAGGGGAGAGAGAGAGATGGAGTGAGGGGAAGATGGGCAGATATGGTTATAGCAAGAGAGGGGGGGGTCTGTTTACTGAGAGAGAAAGGGAGGATGAAAGAAAAAGGGAGAGAGAGATTTATTAGAATCTTCCAACGGCTACATGCTCGCCTGTCGGCTTTGAGTATATTGATATACTGCTGCATTCCGTCATAAAACCCATAGAAATCCCGACACTATAGGATGCTACACCCAACACAATGCCACTGTTGTTTGCTTTTCCTTTGTAAATATTCCTCTATTAAAACATCTCCTTGGGACTGGCTAGCTTACAATGCTTTCCCGTGAAGACGTTGAGGGTGAAGGTCAGGACAACCAGAGAGCTCGTTCTGGTTGGGATGAAGCAGTTTAAGTTGTGTTCATATCTTGATTGTCTGTGGCTGCGATGGGGCGCTGAACCATGTTTTCATGTGAATAAAATTCTGGACTTCTGCGTAAAGTCAATTGATCCGCTAAAGTACTTTATCATATTACAAGGACTTTTTGATAGTTATTGATGATTGTATTAGTGTAGATTAGCTAAATGTTTTTGCATTCGCAAGCTTTTTTAGATCTCACTGACATGAGATGTTTGTTTGGTTTATGGTGAGAACATTTTGAAGCATTTATTTTGCTATAAATGTTTCATGCACGCAACTACAAAGTCAAATAAATCTCAATATTGGAACTTCAACCAAAATAACTGTCTGGATGATGTAAACAATGAATCTTGTTAACCTGTCCACATTTGCAGCTCAAATGTTTTCTTCTGTTAGAATACATATGATATGAATTAAACTGAACAGAGGTATGTTGTACACAAAACACTTTTTTTTTAACGAGGGCCATGTTCGTGTGTATTGTGTACCTGGGGAAGTGATGGTACCAGGATGCCTCCTGGGAAGACAACATGCTGGTGCAGGTTGTGTGATTACCATCACCGAAGCACCCCCAGACCATTACATTGCCTCCACCATAATGGTGGTATCAAGCACACCTCCAGCATATTCTAGCCTTCATTTCTCAGAACACAAATAGACCATTTGTTTCATGCTTGTACAGCACCACCTTTTCCCGCCTCACACGAACTCCACCGAGTCTGTTTCTGCTTCATCTCTCCTCGCGGTTCTGTAAACAATCAACCTTGTTATTAAACTGGAGTGTTTCTCTTTAGGTTCTCAGGCTGATCCGGAGCTTCAGGCTGCTCGTTAATCTCTACTTCTTCACATCGCCATGACTTCACACCTGCTACCTGACAGCTTTGGGTGAGTGCCATTTTTATATGAATGCCATGATAGTACGAAGCAGCCAAAACAGATCTTGAAATAAAGAGATGTAGACTCCAAGAATCGAACATGTTAACAAAAATGGCCAAATCACAGCATTCACGTCTTCTGTCTTTGTTCTTCTCGGAGAGTCTCTGAAGTTAAGCCTGAGCACCACCTACGTCCTTGTTGGGAGAAATAAAAGGAACAGGAGAAGAGATATAGAGGCCTCCACTGGAGCCCATTGTACCTAGATGATCGCTCCTGGAGACCCGACCCCACACATTACGCATAGGCATATCGTTAAATGAAACGCTAAAAGCAGAGCTGGCAAGAAGAGGCTAGCAGATTGAACAAATGGTGAGGCTAAACACAGTCAAAAATAGTCACGCAACACAAGTCTGTCGAAGCCAGCATGCCTTTACGGTTGATTGTAACACTCGGAATATGTTTGTTTCGTCTGGAGGATGTGTGAGGATGTGTGAGGATTTGTGAGGATGGGTGAGGATGGGTGAGGATGTGTGAGAATGTGTGCGGATGTGTGAGGATAAGTAAGAATGTGTGAGGATGTGTGAGGATGTGTGAGAATGTGTGAGGATGTGTGAGGATGTGTGAGGATGTGTGATGTGAGGATGTGTGAGGATTTGTGAGGATGGGTGAGGATGGGTGAGGATGTGTGAGAATGTGTGCGGATGTGTGAGGATAAGTAAGGATGTGTGAGGATGTGTGAGGATGTGTGAGAATGTGTGAGGATGTGTGAGGATGTGTGAGGATGTGTGAGGATGTGTGAGGATTTGTGAGGATGGGTGAGGATGTGTGAGGATGTGTGAGAATGTGTGCGGATGTGTGAGGATTTGTGGGGATGGGTGAGGATGGGTGAGGATGTGTGAGAATGTGTGCGGATGTGTGAGGATGTGTGAGGATGTGTGAGGATAAGTAAGGATGTGTGAGGATGTGTGAGGATGTGTGAGAATGTGTGAGGATGTGTGAGGATGAGTGAGAATGTGTGAGGATGTGTGAGGATTTGTGAGGATGTGTGAGGATGTGTGAGGATAAGTAAGGATGTGTGAGGATGTGTGAGGTTGTGTGAGGATGTGTGAGGTTGTGTGAGGATGTGTGAGGATGAGTGAGGATGTGTGAGTATGTGTGAGGATTTGTGAGGATGGGTGAGGATGTGTGAGGATGTGTGAGGATTTGTGAGGATGGGTGTGGATGTGTGAGGATGTGTGAGGATGTGTGAACATGTGTGAACATGTGTGAGGATGTGTGAGGATTTGTGAGGATGAGTGAGGATGTGTGAGGATGTGTGAGGATGTGTGACGATAAGTGAGGATGTGTGAGGATGTGTGAGGATGTTTTAGGATGTGTGAGGTCCTAGACATTGATGTTATTCCATGATGCAGCTGAAATGTATTGACTTGGTCAGATGAGTCATTAAAACTCCTATTGTCTGTGTTTTTTTGTCGTATACCTGAACCGTGGTAAATGTGTTGTGAGGTAAATCTGCGATAATGTCTGACAGTTGTTGTATGCATTTCATCATATAATGACTGCTGTTTTATGTTACTTGCATAACAACGTATTGCAATTTATTTATATGATTTCTACAGTAATATATATCCTATTATATACATTTGCTCATTAAGCATTTGACCCAATTAACATCATTTATAGATTCTGCTCCAGTGTTAAGAATCAAATGGTTGCATTGATCAAGGACAGATCCTGTGGCTGCACAGGCAGTACACCAGACACAGCTCAGTGACACAGCTTAGTGACACAGCTTAGTGGTAATAAATATGTAAATGTGGCTGCACAGGCAGTACACCAAACACAGCTCAATGACACAGCTTAGTGACACAGCTTAGTGGTAATAAATATGTTGATGTGGCTGCACAGGCAGTACACCAGACACAGCTTAGTGACACAACTTAGTGACACAGCTTAGTGTTAATTTACTACCTCTGCTAGTATGGAGGTAGATATTTATTGCCTTCGCTAATAAGGAGGTATATATTTATTGCCTTTGCTAATAAGGAGGTATATATTTATTACCTTTGCTAATAAGGAGGTATATATTTATAACCTTTGCTAATAAGGAGGTATATATTTATAACCTTTGCTAATAAGGAGGTATATATTTATTACCTTCACTAATAAGGAGGTATATATTTATTACCTTTGCTAATAAGGAGGTATATATTTATAACCTTTGCTAATAAGGAGGTATATATTTATTACCTTCACTAATAAGGAGGTATATATTTATTACCTTTGCTAATAAGGAGGTATATATTTATTGCCTTTGCTAATAAGGAGGTATATATTTATTACCTTTACTAATAAGGAGGTATATATTTATTACCTCTACTAATAAAGAAGTAGATATTTATAATATTCCAATTTAATGGCTTTTTGCCTGGCAACAAGGCAGGTCTACATCTAAGAGGACAGGATTTTAGAGGGAGGTGGCTGAAGGATGTCACTGATGGCGAGGCAGTCTGGACTGGGTCCTTAACAGGTGCACGAGCTGTAGGTAGCCCTAGTAGGTGCCCGCTACAAACAGAGAGGACACTTCTGTGAAAAGCTAATCAGTAATCCTAGCAAGGCTACAAGGGCAGATGGATCGAGACAACTTCTTTACGCTTCAACACATTTGGGTGGACCATATGAACCGTTGATCAAAGTCGCTGTAAATCTTTCTGTTCTGGGGATTGTTGAGGGGCTGAGGTTGAGCAAGGTTGAGCAAGGTTGAGCAAGGTTGAGCAAGGTTGAGCAAGGTTGAGCTAAGGTTGAGCTAAGGTTGAACAAGGTTGAGCTAAGGTTGAGCTAAGGTTGAACAAGGTTGAGCTAAGGTTGAGCTAAGGTTGGACAAGGTTGAGCTAAGGTTGAGCTGAGGTTGAGCTAAGGTTTTAATTCTAAGCCCAGGTATACCTCAGCTTTAAAAGACCATGTCACCCGTATTCTCCTGAAAAGGGGCACATTATTCCTGGGCATGTTTTTGAAACTGTCGTACAGCCTCAAAGAAGGACTACCACGCAAAGTAACATTTCCTGTTACATTAAAGCAGATTCTTAATAGGGGTTTCAAACTCGGAGGCAAAACATTGAGCATATTTCATTGATTTGGGTTTTCACACGTCACTGGAAAAATAATCTGTTGTTTGTTGCTGATTCTATTAAAATAATGTTTTAGGAAGCTGATCCCGTCTTTACCACTACCACGGGAAAATAGCGTGTACGCGTGCAGGTCGCCATGGCCACCAATGGGCCCAAAGGCCACGTGCATGCGCATTATGTAATCTAGTTTAATTAAATGAATACCAGACAATAATGAGTAATACTAAGTGTTCCAGAGCGTACACCAAACAGTTTGGTAACGTTCTGAATTCCTTATAACAGAATGCCGTGGCGTGTAAATCAAGAAGTCACCTGAACATCTGAGCTGTGCAGGACTAAATGGTTTCAAAATTGTCTCCTTCTGCCCTGAAACGATGCAGACTGCAACTGTCCTTCAGAAGAATCAGTTGCAGCCACCTTACATGAACGCCAGCAGAGGACAGTCTGTCCAACCTCCGTCCCCGTCACACCAGGAAGCAGAGGACAATCTGTTCAACCTTCGACCCCGTCACACCAGGAAGCAGAGGACAGTCTGTTCAGCCTCCGACCCCGTCACACCAGGAAGCAGAGGACAGTCTGTTCAACCTTCGACACTGTCACACCAGGAAGCAGAAGACAGTCTGTTCAACCTTTAACCCTGTCACACCAGGAAGCAGAGGACAGTCTGTTCAGCCTCCGACCCCGTCACTCCAGGAAGTAGAGGACAGCCTGTTCAGCCTTCGACCCTGTCACACCAGGAAGCAGAGGACAGTCTGTTCGACCTTCGACCCTGTCACACCAGGAAGCAGAGGACAGTCTGTTCAGCCTCCGACCCCATCACACCAGGAAGCAGAGGACAGTCTGTTCGACCTTCGACCTTGTCACACCAGGAAGCAGAGGACAGTCTGTTCAGCCTCTGACCCCGTCACACCAGGAAGCAGAGGACAGTCTGTTCGACCTTCGACCCCGTCACACCAGGAAGCAGAGGACAGTCTTTTCGACCTTCGACCCCGTCACACCAGGAAGCAGAGGACAGTCTTTTCGACCTTCGACCCCGTCACACCAGGAAGCAGAGGACAGTCTGTTCAGCCTCCGTTCGTCACACCAGGAAGCAGAGGACAGTCTGTTCAGCCTTCGACCCCGTCACACCAGGAAGCAGAGGACAGTCTGTTCGACCTTCGACCCCGTCACACCAGGAAGCAGAAGAAGCCGCAGACCAGCTGGAAAATAGGAAGAATGTAAAGAAGTGAGGATGAACATGCTGACTTGTTATGGTGCCACTGAGACAGCCGGAAAACAGAGGGAAGGTCAGGGCAGCTTGTGTCTTATCATAAAGGTTTCCCCCTGAAACATCCTCTAAAACAACATCAAAGAAACATTGAAAGTCCTCTAAATATAAGCCAACTTTCTCTACTGAGGACAACGGGTGACGGTGAAAATTTTCCCATTGAGTGAAGTCAGATTTTTCACGTTTTTTGAAAATTGCAATTATTTCCCATAAAACGCTGATCTGTGTGTATTCCCAGTGCCAGCGAATCAGTGTAAACCAAAGGTACTGGAAGACAAGACAGCCTATTTTCTCTGTAACGCAAACCCCCCCCCCACATACACACACTTCCTTCATCTCCCATGCACCCACAAAAGACGCCACCAAACATACCCACACACACACACCAAACATACCCACACACACATCAAACACACACCACACACACACACACACCCACCCACACACACACACCCACACACACACCACACACACACACCACACACTCCCACACACACACCAAACACACCCACACACTCCCACACACACACCCACACACACACACCACACACACACCACACACACCCACATACACACCAAACACACCCACACACACACCACACACACCCACATACACACCAAACACACCCACACACACACCCACACAAACACACCAAACACACCCACACACACACACAAAACACACCCACACACACACCAAACACACCCACACACACCCACACACACACACCAAACACACCCACACACACACCACATACTGAAACTACTTGTTGGGAATGAGAGTGAAGACGCGTTTCCCCCTGTGGCATCCAGACTCCCTCACAGGGCCACATGTCTCTGCCAGAGCCCTCCTCAACAGGGGCCATATGGCCGGGATCTGTACCCAGTCCTGCCAGACCCCTCCGTGGAACTGTGCCATTGCTATCGGCCTTGCCATTCCTTCCTGAATCACTCCCTCCGTTCTGTACTCCTCCCTCCTTCCTTCCTTCACTCCCTCCACAACTCTCTCCCTCTCTCCCTCCTTTGCTCCATCCTTTCGTCCACTCTAACTGACACTCCATAAGTCACACATAAACAGAACCACGTAATGCATGTGTCAGGATGCCATGCAAATACACACACACACACACACACACATCTACACACTTGCACATACACACACACATCCACACATGTGCACATATACATACACACACACACACATCCACACACGTCCACATATACACAGGGAGAACCTGGCTACCACCGTTAGCATGCTGTGCAGAGCGTCAGAGCGTCTGAGCGCTGCCAGTCTGACAAGTGGAGGGGATGTAAATGACATCGATGTACCCTGAAGAAACACTCTCCCATCTGCTGAGGTGTGGCGAACCGACAGGGTGATTCTGGAGGGCCACTGAGACTGGGGCCGTGCAGACTGGTACGCGTAGTCTTCTAACAGACACACGTACCAGTCTGGTAGAGCAGTCTGTACTGGAACCAGTGTGTGGTAGAGCAGTCTGTACTGAAACCAGTGGGTGTTAGAGCGGTCTGTACTGGAACCAGTGTGTGTTAGAGCGGTCTGTACTGGAACCAGTGTGTGGTAGAGCGGTCTGAACTGGAACCAGTGTGTGGTAGAGCGGTCTGTACTGGAACCAGTGTGTGGTAGAGCGGTCTGTACTGGATCCAGTGTGTGGTAGAGCGGTCTGTACTGGAACCAGTGTGTGGTAGAGCAGTCTGTACTGGAACCAGTGTGTGGTAGAGCGGTCTGTACTGGAACCAGTGTGTGGTTGAGCAGTCTGTACTGAAACCAGTGTGTGACTGGAACCAGTGTGTGTTAGAGCAGTCTGTACTGGAACCTGGAACTGGAACCAGTGTGTGGTGAACTGGAACCAGTGTGTGATAGAGCGGTGGTCTGTACTGGAACCAGTGTGTGGTAGAGCGGTCTGTACTGGAACCAGTGTGTGGTAGAGCGGTGGTCTGTACTGGAACCAGTTTGTGGTAGAGCAGTATGTACTGGAACCAATGTGTGGTAGAGCGGTCTGTACTGGAACCAGTGTGTGGTAGAGCACTCTGTACTGGAACCAGTGTGTGGTAGAGCGGTCTGAATTGGAACCAGTGTGTGATAGAGCAGTATGTACTGGAACCAGTGTGTGGTAGAGCGGTCTGTACTGGAACCAGTGTGTGTTAGAGCGGTCTGTACTGGAACCAGTGTGTGGTAGAGCGGTCTGAACTGGAACCAGTGTGTGTTAGAGCGGTCTGTACTGGAACCAGTGTGTGTTAGAGCGGTCTGTACTGGAACCAGTGTGTGATAGAGCGGTGGTCTGTACTGGAACCAGTGTGTGGTAGAGCGGTCTGTACTGGAACCAGTGTGTGGTAGAGCGGTGGTCTGTACTGGAACCAGTGTGTGGTAGAGCGGTCTGAACTGGAACCAGTGTGTGATAGAGCAGTATGTACTGGAACCAGTGTGTGGTAGAGCGGTCTGTACTGGAACCAGTGTGTGGTAGAGCAATTGCGGAGGAGGAGAGTGAAAAGTGTCTATTCCAGTGACCACGGTTACAAGGCAGGGCACCTGGGGCCTAAAAGGAAGTAGTATTTAAGTTTAAACATTTTTACAGTTGCCTTTAGCACAGGGTTGGTTGTTGGCGAACATTCTGGGAAGGTGAGTCATACTTCAACCTTCTTACAAGTTATTTTTCTAACAAATCACATAATATAAAGGTAGGCAGCTTCCGGATGTGAGTCAACTCGGTAGTGACCATAAAATAACGGTGGTAAACTTCGATTGCCAGAATGACTTTTAAGTATCGGCCTGGTTTGTAACATTTCATTACTGTTCACAAGGCTATATACTGTTTACCCCGTATTTTGAATTAAAAAGTGTTCAAGTTTGTGTTCGTGTGTATGCATGCGCATCTGTGTGTGTGTGTGTGTGTTTGTGTGTGTGCGCACGTGTGTGTGTTTGTCATTCTCAAGCTGTTAAGTGTGTCGCCTCACAGGGACTTGACTGGCATTTAGGCAGAATATTCCCACAAGTCAATGTGTAATTAATTAGCCTGCTGTTCGCAGCCAAACCCCCTGCTGCCCCCTCCCCTGTTTCCTGCCCACCCCACAGTCTCCCAAGTTAAGACAGCAGTAATCAGACCCAATGGGACCTCCTCACCCACCCCTCCCCCCTCCTCAAGTCAGTAACCATGGATGCTGAGGCGACAGGAGTTGCAATCTAACTGGCCGGCCACCAAAACGAAAAAGCACTCTGCTGATTTGCTGATCTCTCGTGTTATGGGATCCCATATGGGTGAACCATAATGCTAATTAAGAAGGAGAGTGCCTGGCGAAGGAGTCGGTTGCCCGAGCGGAGAGTGAAATGGCTTTGATGGGGTTATGTATTGATACTTGCCTGAGGGACTTGTTCACAAGCTTCTCCTTTATTAACCTCATCGCGTGGCGCATAAACAGATTGGCCTGGGAGATGGAGTTTATTTCAGCTGGTTAGGGTGAGTTGACGGCTATTATCCGGTGAATGTCACCGTCCTGGTAGGAGAAGCGGTGAGACGGTCAGCCACCTGACATAACCAGATAGGCGATGAGTCTGCGTCAGGAGTGAGCATCTTTGCACCATCCGTAGAGCCAATATCTCCATGACAACTAGACAAGCAAGGAAGTGGGAGTGGAGTTCAGCCGTGGGTCCGTGGGGGGAGGTTGGAACCGTTTGTCTGTATTCCAAGCATTACCATTCTGGGTGATAGGATATCTTGGATCTGAATCACTTTTCTCGCTCATCATTCGCCTGGCTGTGGCGTTGTCTGTTAGCCGTTTGGTCCGTGAACGTAATATATCAATAACTACACAGACAGATTGGTGGCTTCCAACTGGCGTGGTGTCACATCTACAGTCGTGTAACGAGCGGCGTTTTGTGTTTCTCGCTGTGTCCTCCGCGGGCCGCGCCATTGATTTTCCTACCTTCAACAATATGCTAGCTGGATGTTGTAAACCCTGTACACTCTCTGACGCCCTCTACTGGTCACGTGCACCGACAGAGCACAGGACAAGGCAGCTCACCGAACATGCAGGTCGAGCTCCAGGTTTAACTGAGGTCATAGATGAAGAACAACACCACAGTGTTGAAAACGAGGACATTAATGTGCAACCCACCTCTGTGAGCCATAAACTACTTCACGCCTTTTGGACCGTAACCCCGTCGCTTTTCAATGAGAAGAATGGAACCCTTGTTCCCCCGGGCCCTGGCACAGCACCTGCCCGTTATTTGTAAACTCCCGTCGCACCCCGACCTGCCTCTCAGACAAAACAGCAGGGCCCCTCCCTCAAAACAGCAGGGCCCCTCCCTCATCCTCCAAGTTTGTTTCCTGTTGAACTTGGTGTCACCTGGTCTGAAAGGAGGCAGGGGGCCCCCATCTTGCCCGGAGCCAGCCGGAGACAGTCGACCTCTGTTCTGACCGGGAAGTCCCCCTGGAATAACATACATGTGTGCTCATGCGGTACACACACACACACACACACATACCATGAAACGACTAGTGTAAACCTCCACACCTGAATGGGCTAATTGCACCCAGACTCCTTTTAAAACTCAGAATGTACACAGTGTGGCTTATGTTACAGGCACACAGTTGTAAAATAGAGGAAAGCACAGCAGGACAGACTAGTGAGTGGTACCGGTACGTTTGGTTGTGTATTGTGTGGGAAGAGAATGAAATCGGTTTGATTGAAATTAATCATTGCAGTAGCTTTGTGCAAATTGCTAGATTCCACCTGCTGGACAATTTACTTACAAAAAGTAGAATTTAACCACCAGACTAAAACGTTAGAAATTATTTTAGCAATCACCCCACTATCAGGTAGAAAATGTCTAATCGATCTCCTCACCTTGCTAACCTTATAAACCTTGTTATCTTTATTAACTTCATTAATCTAGTTAACCTTATTAACCTTTTTAACCCTGATAACCTCATTAACCTCATTAACCTTGTTAACCTCATTAACCTCGTTAACCTCATTAGCCTCATTAACCTCATTAACCTCATTAATTAACCTCATTAACCTAATTAACCTCATTAACCTAATTAACCTCATTAACCTTGTTAACCTCATTAGTCTTGTTAACCTCATTAGCCTTGTTAACCTCATTAACCTCATTAGCCTTGTTAACCTCATTAACCTCATTAACCTCATTAGCCTTGTTAACCTCATTAACCTCATTAGTCTTGTTAACCTCATTAACCTCATTAGTCTTGTTAACCTCATTAACCTCATTAGCCTTGTTAACCTCATTAACCTCATTAACCTCATTAGCCTTGTTAACCTCATTAACCTCATTAACCTCATTAGTCTTGTTAACCTCATTAACCTCATTAGTCTTGTTAACCTCATTAACCTCATTAGCCTTGTTAACCTCATTAACCTCATTAGTCTTGTTAACCTCATTAACCTCATTAGCCTTGTTAACCTCATTAACCTCATTAGTCTTGTTAACCTCATTAACCTCATTAGTCTTGTTAACCTCATTAACCTCATTAGCCTTGTTAACCTCATTAACCTCATTAACCTCATTAGTCTTGTTAACCTCATTAACCTCATTAACCTTGTTAACCTCATTAACCTCATTAACCTCATTAGCCTTGTTAACCTCTATATCTCAGTATTAACCTCATTAACGTGTATATCATCACATCCATCACACTATTGTGACCTTGAGTAACCCAATATTATTGAGGTGATATAGTGTTGCCAATATCGCGGTCAAAAACATGTCAAGCTGTAGCCTTTAAAGGCAGCCCTCCTGTGTGCCCCTCAGAGACACAGCACAGGTTAGT
>CM055728.1:30068012-30238012 GCA_029465975.1 Dallia pectoralis | reverse complement strand
GAGGTCTGCAACGATCTTCTGCTTTAATTGCAGCTTGCAGCTCTCTTGACTCATATCTCTCTCTCCCTGTCTGTCTCCACTCATCTCTCTCTCCCTGTCTGTCTCTTCTCATCTCTCTCTCTCTTTCTCTTCCTGTCTCTCTCTACTCATATCTCTCTCCCTGTCTATCTCCACTCATGTCTCTCTCTCTCCCTGTCTGTCTCTACTCCGGTCTCTCTCTCCCTGTCTGTCTCTACTCCGGTCTCTCTCTCCTTGTCTGTCTCTACTACGGTCTCTCTCCCTGTCTTCCTACACCCTTGTCTCTCTTTCCCTCTCATGGTCTAGAACAAGGAGAACAGCAGACACGACAAAACCGTTGGGACTTCTGTGACTTTCATCTCTGTGTCGTCTGGTCTTGCACAACACTCTGTGACAAGAAGTTTGGAAACATTTTGGAAGACACTTTCAGATCTGCTTTCACTCGGAGAAAAAATCTGGAACAAATACCACTCATGTCATTGTACCAATATCAGCCTTGTTCTAGCGCTGTGTTCAAGGATTTAGTTTGTTCTGCTTTTAAAAATCTATTTCATATATTTTATTGACATGATAAAAAACACATGTTGGTCTCAGAACATAGATGGGATTTGTGCCAGAAATGCTAAAGGGACAGAACTTGGAAACCACTGCCTGGATTACTGTCAAACCTCGTCCATAACTGTTGACAGGGAACTGGTACCTGTTTAACATTTCAGAATACGTCTAATCAATACTATTCAAACATACTAATACGTTTTATACTAGAATACATTTTGTTTTTACACACTTAAATGGCAGACTCTGTTGGTTTTTCCCGGTCGAACAGCGATTAAAAACATTCAGTCACAGCTGAGACAAACAAGTGGTTTTAAAATTGAACCTCGACAGCCTCTTGCACAAACCCTCATTGCAAAATTGTTAAATCAGCACACAGGCCTCATTAATGGATAAAGGAGGCAATGTGTGAGCTGATGGTTCCAAGAATGAACCACGGAGCAGTTTAGAGCCCCACAGAGGAGGAGGCCCCTCAGAGGAGGAGGTGTTCAGAGGAGGAGGCGTTCAGACATGTGCTGACGGAGGAGGTCAAAGTGGAAACGAGAATGTGTTAGATGAAACACATCCAGGTCATGTTTATGTAGCATGTTGTCAATCATGTCCGGACAGTGAGAGAGATCCTGGGTGCTGGGGAGCTGGAGGACTGAGGCACCAACAGTGAGAGAGATCCTGGGCAGATGGAGGACTGAGGCACCAACAGTGAGAGATCCTGGGTGCTGGGCAGATGGAGGACTGAGGCACCAACAGTGAGAGATCCTGGGTGCTGGGCAGATGGAGGACTGAGGCACCAACAGTGAGAGATCCTGGGTGCTGGGCAGATGGAGGACTGAGGCACCAACAGTGAGAGAGATCCTGGGGAGATGGAGGACTGAGGCACCAACAGTGAGAGATCCTGGGTGCTGGGCAGATGGAGGACTGAGGGACCAACAGTGAGAGAGATCCTGGGGAGATGGAAGACTGAGGGACCAACAGTTAGAGAGATCCTGGGTGAGCTAGAGGACTGAGGCACCAACAGTGAGAGAGATCCTGGGCAGATGGAGGACTGAGGCACCAACAGTGCGAGATCCTTGGTGCTGGGCAGATGGAGGACTGAGGCACCAACAGTTAGAACGTACCAGAATGACAACAGATAAGTTACAACGCAACATCACATTATATTTCAGTGCTTCAATACTCTATTACCATACAACGCATGTTTGGTTTTCACACTGATTTGAAAAGGACAAACAGGTGAAAGGTCAAATATAGACTTTTGTTTATGGATATGAATGCCCTTGATTGACATCAGTTCTGTATTGATCATCATTGCAGAAGTCATTTAGGAGAAAGAGACAAGCCCACGCTGTGATAATGTGAACATTATTTTTATGGTATATTTTGTTATTAAGGTATCAACATATGAAACATCCAGACTCCGTCTATAGTTGCTGCTGTCATTTATTGGCCCATTGTGGACTTCAATTATAATTGATTTTAAGAACTTTACGTGTGTTTCTGAGACTTTCGTTCATTTATTTTTTTCATAAAATATGTTGTTCTGAAAAACTGTTCTGAAAAAGTGGTCAGACACACACACTCTCACACACACACACACACACACACTCACACATATACATACACGCACACACAGACACATATACACATACACACACACACACACACACACACACACACACTTAACTCGTAACTAACTGCTGGTCTCCATTGTTAAATGATGTTTCCTGAACCCTGGGATACCAGACAGTGATTCATGGTGAGTTGTGTAAACCAATACGACACTGGCACACTGTGCCACCACACCTGCTGTATGTGGGCGCCCTCACCTTCTGGCATCACTACAGTGCCACTCTCACCCGCGGGCATGGGTGTGCTTACACATACGTAAGTACAGTATGGGTCTTTATGATTATAATGTGAATGTGTAAAGTTGGTGTGTAGTCTGTGTGTGTGTTTTATGAGTGTGTGTGTGTTTTATGAGTGTGTGTGTATTTTATGAGTGTGTGTGTTTTATGAGTTTGAGCTCTTGCCAGTGGTTGAAATGCAGCCGAAAATAAACACTGTAGCTGCCAGTAGTTCAGTTTGTAGAGCATGTGGCTTGCAATGCAACAATTTCTGGTTCAAATCCCATGGGGGACCAGAGAAAAATCCAAAGAAAAAGTAGCTGTGGGTAGAAGCGCCTACGTGACAAAAAATAAATATATCTCTGTGATCTCCTGGTAAACCAAATTTAGATCAACCAGATGGCCACTGGACAGTATAGTACAATAGAAGCAGTAAAACCGTAGGACATCAGAGCACTGCAAGGGGAGAAGCATGCCATTTGGAACACAAAGAAGCATGGGTAAACGAAGGGAGAAGCATGCCATTTGGAACATAAAGAAGCATGGGTAAACAAAGGGAGAAGCATGCCATTTGGAACATAAAGAAGCATGGGTAAACGAAGGGAGAAGCATGCCATTTGGAACATAAAGAAGCATGGGTAAGCGAAGGGAGAAGCATGCCATTTGGAACACGAGGACGGAGTCCTGTTGGATGATTTTTCCGATAATCTGTCGACGCACTCACGATAATCTGTCGACGCACTCAGGATAATCTGTCGACGCACTCACGATAATCTGCCGACGCACTCACGATAATCTGTCGACGCACTCACGATAATCTGTCGACGCACTCAGGATAATCTGTCGACGCACTCACGATAATCTGTCGACGCACTCACAGTGGATGTATAAATCCCACCTTTTATATTTACCTGCAATTAATTAGCCAGATACATCAAATACCGGGTGGAGATATTACTGTAAGTTTGTCCCGTGTGTGTCTGTGTGTGTGTGTGTGTGTGTGTGTGTGTGTGTGTGTGTGTGTGTGTGTGTGTGTGTGCGTGCGTGTGCGTGTGTGCGTGTTTCTGTGTGTATGTTCTTTCTTACCCAAGTGTTGTTTCAGCGGACGGGGACGAGCCGAGCTCTGGGTCCACTATTGTGAAACAGACCCTCTGTGTGAACAAGTCCAGCTGAAGTATTAACAAACCGGCCACATTCCTTCTCATCAGCGCTGACCTCACTCACTCAACACAGAAACACCAGTTCCATGACACCCAGTCAACGTCTCTATATGACCGGAAAACTGGAGAAAATGTTCAAGGCTCTTAATCAATCAATCAAATGTATTTAATAATCGTTTTTACGGTGGTTGTGCTTCTCCGAACACCAAGCCTGTCAAACGGTAGACTGGTGGATCACAGTGGGAGATCGAACGAACGGGCAGACAAACCAGCGCAAATCGGTTGCAGTCAAAGTATGAATTTGTGAATCTCTTCACGGAAGACTGAGAGCCCTCCTTCCCATGGTTATGTGGAAAACGACCTGTTTGAACAAGACAGGATTCATTATCACGGCTCATAAAATGCCTCAGTTACATCCCCGTTGCCAGGTTTCTGGTCAGGAGCCATTTCTCACTGTTTTAACCTCTTTCTCCCCGGTTTAAACCAAGAGGAGTCTCGTGCACACACCACGCTCGTGCCAAGAACCAGAAAATCACCCGTTTCTCTTGTTTACCCAACAACGCATGCGCTTAGCTCGTGTATCGGTCATTGAGACGTGCGTCGTTATGTCACCGTTGTCCCGCTACATCCACTGTGGTCGCCGAGGGGAACAAGTAAGGCGAGGTTTCAGAGGGAGTGATGTAACTGAACATAATGCTATGTGCACTGGCTGAGGTGCTAACCGACTAGCCATCTCACAGCTGCTACACACGCGTCACACATGAGTTCACTGGCGCAAAAACTCCACCATGCATTAGACCGTTATCAAAACATCTGCTTCTGGCCATGGCACAACACCCATTTGTTCGGAAAAAATGGAAAGCCTGAGATGTCTAGCGGTTCCCTTTTATTGTTTTTGCGGACACACACACTTGAAGTGTATCCTGGAACAAACGCTTCACCCACCATTTAGGTAAGAACATATCTGAATTCCTCATTACCGCTTATCCAAATCAAATAAACCCATGTTGTGTTTTCATAATTCCACGCCTTGACTGGACCTTATCTGAACCAGCTATAAAAACCAACTGTGCGTTTATGGTCAGATTTGGTCCAGTTTGGACGTCTGTGGAAGTTGATATCCAGGGTTAGGGTTAGGGTTAGGGTTAGGGTTAGGGCCGATGAAACAAATGCTGACGTCTTTTTCCGTTGGCAACTGAACATGACTACTGGGAATCCGGTAATAACGGACAAGCATGTGAAACTGTGTGAAGGTTGGCTTCAGGACCATGTGAAACTGTGTGAAGGTTGGCTTCAGGATCATGTGAAACTGTGTGAAGGTTGGCTACAGGACCATGTGAAACTGTGTGAAGGTTGGCTTCAGGATCATGTGAAACTGTGTGAAGGTTGGCTTCAGGATCATGTGAAACTGTGTGAAGGTTGGCTACAGGACCATGTGAAACTGTGTGAAGGTTGGCTTCAGGATCATGTGAAACTGTGTGAAGGTTGGCTACAGGACCATGTGAAACTGTGTGAAGGTTGGCTTCAGGATCATGTGAAACTGTGTGAAGGTTGGCTTCAGGATCATGTGAAACTGTGTGAAGGTTGGCTTCAGGATCATTTTGCTGTTGCACCGGGTAAACGGGAAGGACCATAAGACCCAATCTTCAAATCACTTAATTATTAAGCAAGGACACTGAAAGAAAACATCTCAGGCAAATTTCTCTGTAATGCTTAGCCCTAAACATGTCATGTTTCCCTGGAACATGAACTTTGTGAACATGATGGGTGGAGTTGACTATCCTGACGGGCTGGCAGTAATGATGGTATGTGTGGGTGTATGTTGAGGCTTTTCCATGGTACTAGGGTTAAACAAGACAGACATGGTTATCGTGTCTGGGTGGCTGTGATGAAGGAATGAGTGTTTGTTTGGTTAAATATCCAGCTGTAACATCTCTGGTATACACCTGAGCCAGCTAGGTAAACAGGGCTGTTCTGTCCTGCACGGCTACCTCTGCAGACTGTCTGTGTACGTGTTTTTGTGTGTGAGTGAGCTTGTCTCTGTGTGTGTGTCTGTGCGTGTGTGTGTGTGTGTGTGTGTGTGTGTGTGTGTGTGTGTGCGTGTCTGTGTGTAAGATAGTTACAGCGCCCGCCTGTGTGTTTAGTTTCACCTTGTCCACTTGTCTTTTTATCTATATGTCTAATAATCACCTCCTCTGGGCAGTGACTCGTTCCATACAACCTATCTCTTGTCTTATACACTGATTCTGACCACATTGACACACTCTGTGTGTCGTTTGATGATGGTGTGTGTGTGTGTGTGCACCACACCAGACGTGAACGTGGAATGTATCCTACATTATATCCTAGTTCAACTCTGGGTGTCCACGTGTGTGTGTGTGTGTGTGTGCACCACACCAGACGTGAACGTGGAATGTATCCTACATTATATCCTAGTTCAACTCTGGGTGTCCACGTGTGTGTGTGTGTGTGTGTGTGTGTGTGTGTGTGTGTGTGTGTCATACAGGGATGTGGTCAGGGGCAGGTCAGACAGGATCCTGAAGCATCCGTTTAACACAGATGATTAATTACTGTGTGGTTCTTTCATCAGAGGTCTACCGAGTTGCTCAACTCATAGCTGTGGTGGACACACACACACACACACACCACGCATTCTGTCTATAGCACAGTGTGTGTGTGTGTGTGTGTGTCTGTATTTACAAAGGCATCCCTATTCTGATTTTGTTTCTGCTAGGCAATTGCAATCAGATATTTTGATTCATGGGTTAGAACAAAGTATTGTGTACTGTGGCTTGTTAAAACATTACAGTGGCAAGTCATTCAGGTCCACAAGCCTCCCCCTTTAACATCCCAGTGACAAACCCAAGCTTGACCGTTGTCACAAGGTCAGAAACGTGGAATGCAGTGTTTGGTTTTCGCCCAGACATAACAGGACTCAGGTTGTTCAGGAAGTAAACTAACGTTTGACAAAACAAACCAGGAAGCACCTGTCATATCTTATCAGGAGTCCACGAAGGACGCTGTTTGGGGAGACAAGTAAAAAAAAGACAGGCTTCTCCGAAGACACACGTCCCGCAATACAAACTATTTTAAAGTTTCACTTTACCGGAAACGTTTTGCATCTTTCATTATACCGCAAGACGTTTATCTTGCTCACGACAAATGTGTCACGTTTCTAACATGTCTCAGTACTACTACTACTACAGTAGATATGAAAAGTCAACACACATCCCTTAAAATACCATGTTTTTGTGCAAAAAGTGGCAAAGATAAATCATGTCAGAACTTTTTCCACCTTTAATGTGGCCAATAATGTGAACAATTCAATTGAAAAACAAACTGAAATCTTTGAAGAGGAAAAATAAAATGAGTAAAACCCTACAATGACCTTATTGCATAAGTGTGCACACCCTCTTATAACTGGGGGTGTGGCTGTGTTCAGAAACCAATCACATTCAAACTAGTTAAATATAACTTATTACACACCTGTCATCATTTAAAGTGACTCTGATTAATCACAAATAAAGGTCAGCTGTTGCAGTAAAATTTTCCTGACATTTTCTTAGTTGCTTCTGAGAGCAAAAGCCACGGTCTGCGTAGAGCTTCCAAAGCATCAGAGGGACCTCATTGTTGAAAGATATCAGTTAGTGTCACGAACAGGGTGTAGGTGAAGTGGAGTGCCAAACGCAGAGGCGTAGATTACGTTCAGGGATATTTATTTGCCAACACTAAAATAAACTCCAACACCATCAGAACAGTTAAACTATACACTGTTAAGAAAATAAATACACGCTAAGTAACGACTTTCTAATCTTCATAAAACAGGTCTACATAAACAGCTAACACCTTAACACAACGTGACTTCAAACATACAAACAATACTAGACAAACAGGGGACAATCCCCAGAACTTAAATACCAAGCTAATACGCTAAATCACTGCAGCTGTGTTAAATCAAACCTATCTAGCCACCCAAACAGACCTAGCCGTGTGCACCTCACTAATATCCCGTGTGGAACAAAACACACCAATTGACAGTCAGACAGGAGAAGGGTACAAAAGAATTTACAAAGCATTAGATATATCATGGAACACAGTGAGGACACCGTGATGTCTCCCAAAATGCATGTGGGCAAATGTGTTATGGTCTGATGAAACCATGATGCGGCCGCAAAAACCACACTGCACATCACCCAAAGAACACAATATCCACATTGAAGCATGGTGGTGGCAGCATCATGCTATGGGGCTGTTTTTTTCAGCTAGAACAGTGCCCGTAGTTAAAGTGGAGGGAAATATAAACAGTTCCAAATCTTGGCACAAAACATCAGGCTTCCGTTACAAAGCATAAGATGAAGAGAAAGTTCACCTTTCAACACGACAACGACCCAAAGCACACATCCAAATCCACAAAAGCATGGCTTCCCCAGAAGAATATTAATGTTTTGGAATGGCACAGCCAGAGCCCAGATCTAAATCCATCTGAACATCTGTGGGGTGATCAGAAGAGAGCTGTGCACAGGAGATCTGACAATCTGACAGATTTGGAGCGCTTTTGCAAAGAGTGGGCGAATATTGCCACATCAAGATGTGCCATGCAAATAAGCTCCTACCCAAAAAGCCTGAGTGCTGTAATAAAATCAAAAGGTGCTTCAACAATGTATTAGCTTTAGGGTGTGCACACTTGTGCAACCAGGTTATTATAAGGTTTTTATTTTTCCCCATTAAAGATTTCGGTTTGTTTTTCAATATAATTGTTCATGTAGTAGGTCATATTAAAGCTGGAAAAAGTTTTGACATGATTTATCTTTGTCTCAATTTTTCACATCACAAAAACCTGGCATTGTGTGTGGACTTTTTATATTTCTATTGTACGTGATTGTAGGAGGTGGTCCCGTCTGCGCAATTAAACGTGTTGGACAAGCTAATCACAAACAGCATGTTTCCCCCCACGAATCCTTAGGGATGCCACTTTAAAATCCTTAGGGATGCCACTTACACACACACAATACACACATACATACACACACAATACACACATACATACACACACAATACACACATACATACACACACAATACACACATCCATACACACACGATACACACATACGAAACGCACATAAACACACACACGATACACACATACGTACACACGATACACACGATACACACATATACACTTACACACACACGATACACACATACGTACACACACAATACGCACATACATACACACACGATACACACATACACACACACACACACAATACGCACATACATACACACACGATACACACATACACACACACACATGATACACACATACATACACACACGATACACACATACGTACACACACGATACACACATACATAGACACACACACGATACACACATACATACACACACACACACATACGTAAACAACGTGAGACCCAACGTGAGACCCAACGTGAGACCCAACGTGAGACCCAACGTGAGACCAAACGTGAGACCCAACGTGAGACCCAACGTGAGACCCAACGTGAGACCAAACGTGAGACCCAACATGAGACCCAACGTGAGACCCAACGTGAGACCCAACGTGAGACCCAACGTGAGACCAAACGTGAGACCAACGTGAGACACAACGTGAGACCAAACGTGAGACCCAACGTGAGACCAAACGTGAGACCCAACGTGAGATGTTCTGAAACGGAGTGTCTTTCATATGCACAGCCAGGCAGGGTTTTGCCCCCCCCCCTTCCCACATCAAAGCACTATTTATGCGGAAACCGGTTAAACTTTTCCTGTCCTCCGCTCTCCTCCCCAGGGGCAAGGTTTTCTTTGGAACACGCCTATTTTTCTGTTACTGAAGGCAGAAGAGGGAAAGCATACATGTATTATGTCTGTCTGTCTGTTCCTCAGTCTGTCTGTGTGTGTGTGTGTGTGTGTGTCTGTCTTCCTCCGTATTCTCTACCTTCTCCTTCTCTCTCTCCCCTCCACTCACTATTCTATTCCTCCTCTTAATCTCTGTCCCTGTCTCACCCTTTCTCCTTCTATCCCAGCCACCCCCCTGCTCCCCCTGTCTTCTCATCCTCCATCTCTGCAGCTGCAATCCTCTGAGCCCCCCCCCCTCCCATCCACCCTCCCCCCGCGTGCTGGAACGCCGTCCAACAATTTAACCGCAGCTCTGAAACAATCGAACATCTGTTTGGAGGCTGGCCCGGGTTTTTCCTCCCTGCTGCTGATGCACCAGCCACCGCCGCGTTAACCCCTCACGTACCGGCACGGCATGACCAGACAGGCCACAGTCTGCCGTGCCAGCGCACACACACAAACACAGAGACACACACACACAGACTGACAAACACACAACCCTGGAGTCTTTGCTGCAGGAAAATGCATACAAGGCCCCCACTGTGTGTGTGTGTGTGTGTGTGTGTGTGTGTGTGTGTGTGTGTGTGTGTGTGTGTGTGTGTGTGTGTGTGTGTGTGTGTGTAGAGCGAGTAAAGGGGATGTTTGTGTATTTGTGTGTGTGAACGTGTAGGTGTTAATGCTTTAGACTGTGTGTGTGTGTGTGTGTGTGTGTGTGTGTGTGTGTGTGTGTGAGAGTGATAGTCTGCCCTTAGGTATCAGCCATACCCTTTGAACAGACACATTTTTCCAACATATTTCCCTCTCCCAGGTGATGTGCCTTCAACAATATGTCTAAACGTACCCCTAAGTTCTGTGACATTTGATATTCTTTTAGAAAACGTTGATGAACTAATGTAGCGCCCAGTTCTGTAAGCCTGTTTCGCAAATACAAAAGGAATAATTGGTATCAACTTGATTTGTACTGAGCCAACTGCTGTACTAGCACTAACATGCTACTGAAGCATTGCTGTTTGATGGGAAACGCTAACAATGCTAATTTAGCTGGCTGTTATACAGCTAAACTGCAAACACTGCAATTCTGTTGATATAATTAGCTCCTCCATACACTTCTTCTCATATCTCCATAAAGATTTGTACTGGACAGCCAGACACACGTTCTGCTAATGATGCCCACACCTGCCCACAACACACACACACACACACACACACACACACACACACACACAGTCTAAAGCATTAACACCTACACGTTCACACACACAAATACACAAACAGGTTGTGAATGGAAGTTCAAGTTCACAGCTGCAGATGAAAGGGAGAGAGGGAGGGGGAACGGAGGGGGGAGTGGTGGGGTGGGGCAAGAGGAGATGGGGGGAGAGGAGAGGGGGAGGGGGAAGGGTATGAACTGACAGTGATGACCATCAGAACTGTAATTCAAGAGATCTATACCAGACAGGCAGACAGACAGACAGACAGACAGACAGACAGACAGGCAGACAGACAGGCAGGCAGGCAGACAGACAGACGGGCAGACAGGCAGACAGACAGACAGACAGGCAGACAGACATACAGACAGACATGCAGACAGACAGGCAGACGGGCAGATGGGCAGACAGACAGACAGGCAGACGGGCAGACGGGCAGGCATTGTAGCTCAGGATCTAGACTAGACAGACTGTAGCTCAGGGATCTAGACTAGACAGACAGACTGCAGCTCAGGGACCTAGACTAGATTAGACCGACACACAGACTAACAAACTAATTTACATAACAATGAATTCTGTGTTTCATAGATTAAAAACTGGTTACCGATAATGCTTATTGTTGCAATAAGTATATATGTTGTCATTTCCGTGGTATATGGTCGCAAATATAACAGCGTGTGGCCGAACAGCACTAAGGTTTAGAAACATTTGGCTTGTATTATAATATAAGGTACCGAACACTGGACTGCAATTGCCTGGTTAAAATACAAATCACAAAATACACAAAATAGCAGCAAACAAAATGATACACCACTCAGCTTAGTCGTGGGCTCATCAGGAATGTCTGGAGCTCTACATACTCAGTGAGAACAAAAGTGTGTGTCCTACTTTAGTTTCATGACCTCCACTGATCTATTCTGCACTAATCACAGAGATCATCATTGAGAAGAGCACGGTTCCATGACCCCTGAACTAATCTGCAGCAGCAATCTGTTGACAGGCGGGGGGGGCGCTGGTTTGGGAAGGGGTTTGGGACAGGGTTTGGGGTTTGGGACGGGGGTTTGGGGCGTGTTTGGAACTGAGTCTCTCCTCACTGTACACTACATTACAGTGTGTGTGTGTGGGGGTGTTTCTCAGCAGTGTTCAGACAGTGTGTGAAGGTACCACCAGCTGAAAGGGGAGGGGCTGACACCTTACACATATGAAAACCAGCAAGTACATACATGTTGAACTGTGTGTGCGTGTGTGAGCGCTCCGTGTGGAATGTTAACAGGGACCAGATGTGGGGAGGTGAGAGCGGAGAAGCCTCCCACATGGCCATCTAAACCCCCTCATTTTAATGAGAACACATGGGCCCGAATCAAAACTAGTGCACTACATAGTGTGCAGGGTCCACTTGGGAAAAGAAAGAAAAGTCCAACCCAGCATTCCATTCACATCCTAGTCCTGTACCAGCCTACACAGTCAGTCATGTCCATAGAGATGGATAGATGGCTGAATGTAGACAGAGCACATCCTAGTCCTGTACCAGCCTACACAGTCAGTCATGTCCATAGAGATGGATAGATGGCTGAATGTAGACAGAGCACATCCTAGTCCAGTACCAGCCTACACAGTCAGTCATGTCCATAGAGATGGATAGATGGCTGAATGTAGACAGAGCACATCCTAGTCCTGTACCAGCCTACACAGTCAGTCATGTCCATAGAGATGGATAGATGGCTGAATGTAGACAGAGCACATCCTAGTCCAGTACCAGCCTACACAGTCAGTCTATAGAGATGGATAGATGGCTGAATGTACCAGACACCATAGCCGGTTATACTAGAAAACGATAGGAAGCACTATGCTTCTAATTGATCCTTCAGAATGACCCGGCTAGCAGATTCTACAATATTCTGGTAATGTACTTTGTGGTGTAACCTTCATGGAGCAGGCAGAGGCGGATATAATGTGTATCTGAAATGACACTCTAATGCACTTTATAGAAAAGTTATTTTCACCAGGGCTTCAGGGTGACAAATCTTGGGCCCGAAACTAATACATTTTAGGCCCTGAGTCGACAAGGTCTAACAATGTCTATGCCCTTTAGAAAAGCTCTTGTCTTGTTAAGACACTTTGGATAAAAGATGTGTGAAATTGATTTTCAGTTCAGTTAAAAAGGTTTAAGAAAAAAAATAGATATGTGAAGGAGAGGAAACACATTTAATAGACATATACATAATATATGTTTGGATGAAACTTTATAGGGTAAAGCAGTATATAACAAACAGCTACACCTGGTGGACAGGTGCTTGATTACAAGCGATTGAATGTTGATGTGTTGTTGCATGTTTTGGACAATATCAATTGTTTTTGTTATTGTTGTGTTCCTTTTGTTCCTATTGGTTAGGAGGGAAGGTAGAGAATCGGAATGCATACAGAGAATGAATCATTAACTTGAATGTGGACGTCTGCTCATCTACCCCATCAGAAATCCTAGCTAAATACTTTATTAATACAACATCTCATTTTTCTCTACATTACTACAGGTTTCTATTTCTATAATATACAATGTATATGAAGTATCACAAAGGGCACATTTTGGGGGTACCAACCAAGACACATATCCTTACCAAAAAACAAAACATTCTAAGCTCCCATTCCAAATAAATGGTTTTGTATGAATAATTGTTTCAGATGAGAACATGGCAAAGAAAAGCCTAGAGTAATAGAACGTTTTTGAAATGCTTCGGACTATTTGACAAAACCCCAACGTATTTTATGAATAAGAAGGACTTCAGAAGTACCAAGCCAGAGATCCCCCAAGAGAGCCAATTTAAAGAAATTGAAGCTCAGCAACTTCAAATATGATATATATATATATATATTATGTATAAGATGTTCGAATTAAGATCACATGCTTCGAAACACCAAGGGTCTCAGAAAGACAAGGCATTAGAGGGTTTGAGGAATGGTCCTCGTCTCTTACGAAACATATATTCAGTGATCAGCCAAATCGTGTATGACCGTCCACAAGCATATATTCACTGATCAGCCAAATCGTGTATGACCGTCCACAAGCATATATTCACTGATCAGCCAAATCGTGAATGACCGTCCACAAGCATATATTCACTGATCAGCCAAATCGTGTATGACCGTCCACAAGCATATATTCACTGATCAGCCAAATCGTGTATGACCGTCCACAATCATATATTCACTGATCAGTCAAATCGTGTATGACCGTCCACAATCATGTATTCACTGATCAGCCAAATCGTGTATGACCGTCCACGGGATGTAAAATAAAACAGGCCTCATTGGACCAGGCCGCCTTGTTCCATTGCTCCTAGGTCCAGTTCTGACCCTTGTGTGCCCTCTTTGACAGTGGCCCGGGGTCATCGTGGGGTCATCATACGAACTCCTACCGGTCTGCAGCTACGCAGCCCCAGATACAGCAGTGTGTAATACGCTGTCATCCTCCCATAACCATAATTCACACATACAACCATATTTCATGACCTGTGACACAGCACACAGGCTGTCCATTTGGACCAGACAGAATAGCCTTTGTTGCCCCCGTGCATCGATGTGTCTGAGACTTGTTCTAAGTCCCTTAAGTCTTCCCTACAGTCCATTTTTCATGCATCTATAATGGTGACTACACCAACTGACTGTTCGCTTACCATCTAATCCACCTAGACCTGGACCTTGTTCTCTTCACCCCTGAGTGGTCATAAGGTTTTCACTCATCAGTGTTTGTGTTTGGAAGAAAGTGCAACCCTGACAGAAAAAGTTGTAACGTTTTCCAATGATTCTGTGTGTAGTCAGTGTGATGTAATGCAAAGAACAACATTACACATCAATAATATTCTAGGTCACATCATTTTGGCCTCTTTCAAATACCCCCCAGAATATAGATAGAAAACTGGCCAATTGCCTTTTAAGCTTCTAGGACCGTCTTTGGACTGCCAGGGTTAAATATTTGCAACGCAGACCATCATTTATTTGTTGGGCTTTATTTCTGTGTTAGGCGAGATGTCACAGCCGTGTTTGTTTATTATGGCTCACGGTTCTTCTGGGTTGGCGCTTGGTCCGGTTCCATCATACGCAGACTCCCAGGGTCTGGGCAGAACTGTTCTGCTTGTCCCGCTGCAGTGTCCCATATGAGCACAGCCCAGATTGAAAACACATTTCTGGCCCTGTATCCGCTCTCGCTGACTAACACTGCGAGTACATGAGGGAAGAGGAAGCAACACAACAGCACAATCACATTCCCTCTACCTCAATAGTGGAGTAAAAGAAGACAGCCCAAATCCTGAGTCTTACCTTCTGCCTTTTGTTTTTCCAGTAATTTAGCGGATGATCACCTCCAGAGCGACGTACAGGAGCAATTATCGAAAAGTGCTTTAATTTGGGGCAAAAAAACTGATGTTTTATTTGGACTTTTTCCCCCCCAGCGGAGGTTTGCAAACAACCGGCCATGTTGGGTGAATTGCTTCATTTAAACTGATTTGACATAATTGAGTGACGTTCCTTTATTCAGCACCACTGGAGCCACCTGGTTCCACAGCAAATATTCCATATCTGTACAGCTGCGCAAACAAACCACACCGGGAAACGTAAACAAGCACACTGCAACATCATAATCCACACAAATTGGTATTATTGAAACAATCCATTGCTCATAGTTTAAACGCGAACACACTCTCGGGGGCGGAGATTCCTCAGCAGACAAGTATTTGACATATTTGACATATCGAGACTAGGCGGGAACAAGTACAGCACACAGTCTGATGAACGAGAAGCAGATAGACTCACTGATTCATCTGGTATTCCTCCTTGAAGACGAGCCACGGTTGAAAGCATCCCAAACACCGTTCCAAATAACGCCCCGTTCACTCGTTCTGACTGGAGATCTCTAGGCCCCCCTTAAAACCTAGAGCCCCACACAGGGGTTTTGCGGACACAGAAATGTGACTCTAATGTGAGTCTAATTCTATTGCCATGCCAAGAATCTACAGTAAATGATGCAGCGATAAAAACGTCCAATAATTTAAAAATAAAACACAATGGCGCAATAACATTGTCCATACCCTGAGGTGTTCCTGAAGCCGAGGCCCACTGCATCCAGACCCTCCTACGCTGTTTTACAATCGCCACAGGATCTGATTTGTACTTTACAGTGCCTTTAGATTTGCCTCAACACTACAAGAGGAGTTGATTGCACTTGCAACATCTGCCAGCCAGTCCCTCGATCTAATAGCTTCAGCTTGGTGGGGGGGCTCTTCTCGCTCACTGGTGTTTTGCATGGAAACAATTAGCGGGCGATTTTTGGCGAAGCACGAGAACCGCACAGTACATGTTTAGAGCATCAGGCAGAAACATTTAAATGAGAGCCCCATTGATGCACCTCCCTCTGTAGTTCACACAGATGGCTGACCTTGGATCAGCACTGACACTGAGCATGTGCCAGATTGTGTAACTAGCTGAATTCTCTTTAAGGTAAAAACTGTTTCACAGTCCGGCCCAACCAATCCCTGATGGGGGAGTTCTGTGCCACTGGCATGCCAGTCAACCCCCTGCCAAGCCCATGACCACCCCCGCCCCCCCAGAACCCCCTCATTGTTACACCTCGCGCCTAAACTCAAATCACTATCAGGGCAACTCTCAGAGCTGCCAAGTAATAATCAGTAATATCAGTAATAATCAGTAACAATCAGTAATAATCAGTAACAATCAGTAATAATCAGTATTAATCAGCAGGCTTATTTTAAAATATGTTTCAATGTTCACGAATACCTCAAACTCATCGTGCCGGTCAAAATGCAGAGCAGAGCTTAAGCAGAACAAGGTGGAGTTAGAACAGTGGTTCCTAACCAGGGAGAACAAGGTGGTGCTAGAACAGTGGTTCCTAACCAGGGAGAACAAGGTAGAGCTAGAACAGTGGTTCCTAACCAGGGAGAACAAGGTAGAGCTAGAACAGTGGTTCCTAACCAGGGAGAACAAGGTAGAGCTAGAACAGTGGTTCCTAACCAGGGAGAACAAGGTAGAGCTAGAACAGTGATGTCCCGAATGGTGAACTGGGTCACAAGGGGTGAACGCTAGGTTCCCACCCGGGCTAATTAGTGGGGTGCACTTCCTGTTTTCCGGTGATTTGTTTAGATTTGTGCACGGCTGGTTTCTATTAGCAATTAGCGGGATATTTAAGTCACTGGGGAATGTCACCACGTTGTCGGATATTATTTCAAAGTCACGGCTAATTAGAGGTGAGTGTTTGCTGTTCCATGTCACTGTTTTAATATTGTTAGTAAGTCGCTTGTGTAGCGCAATTTGATTTAATTCAGTGTATGTTTTCTCGTTCATTGCTTGATTTATTTCAAATAAAAAACAACAATGTTATCTAACAAGCTCTGCATTTGGCTTCATTCGACTCTGGAAATGTGTGGTCAGATAAGGCGATTGCTAAGGACAATCCTGTGCTTTTACCATCTCTGGCCACTCTATACACTGATGAGCCAAAACATTAGAACCACTCACAGGTGAAGCCCCTAACACTGATCGGCTCCTAACAGAGGCACATGTCAAGGTCTGGGTACATTAGATGGCAAGCCAGCAGACAGTCACTTCTTGTTGTCTGTGTTGGATGCAAGAGAAACGGGCAAGAGTAAACGCTTGGACTCAGGTCAAGTAGTTATGGCCAGACGACTGGGTCAGAGCATCTCGGGGAAACGTCAAGGCTTGTTGGGTTCTCCCGGTCAGCAGTGGTGGTACCAAAGGACCCAGAGAAAATCAGGCATGAGGTCCAAATGAACCGTTTCATCAGAGTATAAAATGTACCTGTTCAGTTATTTTAAAAACCCAATGAAGAGTTTCTTCAATATAAGTTCTGCAAGGCCACAAGAGCACCAACTCCCAAAGTCCTGACAGAACATATTTGGAACAGGTAGAGGGTGTCAGTATTGTGTTAAAGATCTGAATGAATTAACCAAACAGATCCTAATTGAAATAAGTAATCTTAAGAAAAGACATCAACATCAGTAGAATAGAGCTTTCAAATGGAACTAAATGTATTTGGGATGTGGAACACGTGAGCTCGCCAAAATTACTCTTTATCGACAAAATGTGCCTTACGGAATAATTGGCAGTGAAGAGTATTTGACTGATACATGTACGGTCAGTGTAGCGTGACATCTTGTTTCCATGCAGTATTAAAGCCAAACAAAATGAATATAACTATTGAACTGATCTGTCCAAATCAGAGGGGCAGTTTAGAGACTGACCAGTCTTGGTCGTGTATGGCAGGTATTTTGAAAATCAAGTTTAACAGGATCTCTACAGAGGGTTGTGTTACAACATCTCTTTCACGTCACATTTTAAACAACATAACCTGTTACAAGGGAAGGTTTGTGTTCACAATGTCTGAAACTAAATGTCACAGAAAGGAAGTTTGTCCACATAGAAACACACTAGTTTCCTTTTCCTGAGCAATCGTGTCCCGCCAAGTTGTGTTCTCATGATTCCGAACCCAGTTTGCAAGGTCCAGTTTGAAAGCGTGTTTAGAACAAGAAAGAGAACCGTGTAGGTGGAAGAAAAATCCTCAGGTTTTGCCCTCTGGCCTCTTAACAATACAGAGCGAGCAACACAAGGTATTCTGGGAAGACAAGCTGAGCCAACCCTAAGTTGGCCCTTCCTCTGTCCTCCTCCATCTGTCCATCAGTCTCTAATAGCTGCATCCTTCTCTGCTTAGAACAAATCTATAAAACGGTAGATTCCCAGTCTTCCCTGGAGGCGCGGCCAAACTGCTTCCACATGTGCTTTTTCCATATCCCGCTGCTATTCTGGAATTCCGTTTATGTACATTGTCAAACTTCTCACAGTGTGAGAAGAAAAGGAAGAAAAGCAATTACGGGTCGAGGAGATGGGAGAAGGAGTGGTGGATTAACCCGTGCTTGTGTATAGTAGCGGAGGCTGGGGATGTGAGGCGCTCCAGCCCAGGGACAGGGCCTAAGTCCTGGGGACGTTCACACGGGAAGAGGGGCCAGGCTGCATCCTGCCTCTGAAGCCTCTGTCTCTGTCTCCGGCCCTCACTGTTACACCAGTGAGTAGGAGGAGAGGAGGAGCGTGAAGGAGGGAGGAAAGGGAGGGAGAGAAGAGGCAGGAGGAGAGAGTATGAAGAGAGTGGGCAGAGAGGAGGGAGAGAGGAGGGAGAGAGGAGGGAGCATGGAGGAGAGAAGTGGAGAGAGCAGGCAGGAGGAGAGATTACAGAGAGAGGAGGAGAGAGGAATGATTTAGAGACAGGCTTAGGTGGATGAAGGCCGGATGCTAATGCTATAGACAGTGTCAAACCCCGCCCCCATATGCAGCACTACCCCCAGCCCCCCTTACACACACTCCCCTCTCACCCACCACACTCCCTCCCTCTCTCACCCCCACCACACTCCCCTCCCTCTCTCACCCACCACCCCCACTCACCCACCACACTCCCCTCCCTCTCTCACCCACCACACTCCCCTCCCCTCTCACCCACCACACTCACCCACCACCTCCCCTCCCTCTCTCACCCACCACACTCCCTCCCTCTCTCACCCACCACACTTCCCTCCCTCTCTCACCCACCACACTCCCCTCCCTCTCCCCCCTCACCCACCACACTCCCCTCCCTCTCTCACCCACCACACTCCCTCCCTCTCTCACCCACCACACTCCCCTCCCTCTCTCACCCACCACACTCCCCTCCCTCTCTCACCCACCACACTCCCCTCCCTCTCTCACCCACCACACTCCCCTCCCTCTCTCACCCACCACACTCCCTCCCTCTCTCACCCACCACACTCCCCTCCCTCTCTCACCCACCACACTCCCCTCCCTCTCTCACCCACCACACTCCCCTCCCTCTCTCACCCACCACACTCCCCTCCTTCTCTTACTCCCCAACGAGGGATGATGAGTCTGAATTCTGCCCCAGCCCCAGGCTATAATTAGCAACCCCCAATTTAACCCATAATGCACTGTGTCTGTCTGTGTGTGTGTCTGTCTGTGTGTGTGTGTGTGTGTCTGTCTGTGTGTGTGTGTGTGTGTGTGTGTGTCTGTGTGTCTGTGTGTGTGTCTGTCTGTGTGTGTGTCTGTGTGTGTGTGTGTGTGTGTGTGTGTGTGTGTCTGTGTGTCTGTGTGTGTGTGTGTCTGTGTGTGTGTGTGTGTGTCTGTGTGTCTGTGTGTCTGTCTGTGTGTGTGTGTGTGTAAGTGTGTGTGTGTCTGTGTGTCTGTGTGTGTGTGTGTGTGTGTGTGTGTGTGTCTGTCTGTGTCTGTGTGTGTGTGTGTGTGTCTGTGTGTGTGTGTGTGTGTGTGTGTGTGTGTTTAACCCTGACAGAGCTATCATGTCAAGTGTTGAGAGCTGGGGGAGCAAGTAATCTTCTCCAGAACAGATGTGACCAGCAAGGCCATCTAACTGCCGTCACACTGATGTCCACATCTATAGTATTCTCCCATGTTCAGCGAGTGCGTGTGTGTGTGTGTGTATGTGTGTGTGTGTGTGTGTGTACGTGTTTGCGTAGCAGACAGGAGTACATTCATTAGCTGGACACTGCAGACTGAGCGTTTACAATTTCTACAGGGGATTCAGTAATTACATTTGTTGAGTCATCTTCCCATGCCAGTCACCACGGCAGCCCCTGAGACCC
Organism: Dallia pectoralis; assembly: GCA_029465975.1. Lineage (NCBI taxonomy): Eukaryota > Metazoa > Chordata > Actinopteri > Esociformes > Umbridae > Dallia > Dallia pectoralis. The sequence continues at coordinate 30,217,707 of CM055728.1, read as the reverse complement.
AACGATAGGCCCGGCAACGTGTTTATCTGCCTACGGAAAAGAAAAGACGATTTAAACCCAAAAGACCACGTATTACCAATGTGATCGCTATTCAGAAATCCCCAAAAATGAATAACAGCCTCTGTTGTTAGCGATGCTGCTATGGCGTGCCCCAAAAATCAAAGTACCTCAGCTAATAAATGGGAACTTTTAACAGCACAAATCATCAAATTGAACAAGACATGGCATATTAAAGTTAATGCTCGAGTGACGCCTGAAGTATGCATTTCGTTAACTGCGCCCTTATTTTCACGAAGAGAGCGCTTACCCATGATGCATCTGTCTATTTAATACAGCACATGTGGTGGATACATTCTCGCTCTCCTCGTGAAAAACAATCTCCCGTCATCGGGTCTGCAGCGAGAGCTGTGTCCCAGCAGCCTCTGGGGTGACTGGAGTTACGGTCGGTTTTATGACTGATGGAAGAACTCGGGGCCGGACAGGGAGTACCATGGCCTTCTGGAGCTCCGCGGCCGGTCCACTGGAAGACATTGTTATGGCAACAGAGGTTTGGTTGTGTTTGGGTTTAGCCGGCTGTGCGGTGAGGTAATGCTGGTGATGTAACGTAATGTTTGGGGGAGCGAGGGAGACCTCACTAATGTTAGCCAGACAGCGCTGGGCCAGGCAGGAAACACGAGAGGCACACCCGCCTAGAAAAGGCTTCCTTAAGTCGCGGAGGCCAGGCCACCAAGTGACAGTCTTGAGGTCAGCTCTCAGACATGGACAATTATACAACCTGAGGTAAGTTGATGTCTCTACATGCAAAGGCAGGTCCGTGTGTTACCTTGACGACATAACACAGACCATATATGTCTCTGCCTCCCACAAGACTTTCCTCATTGCCAGAAACTGATCTTAATCGGTCCTCCCATTTTGTCTTTGCTAAAAACTATTTATTTGACAATAAGTTGATAAACATCTATTTGTCTCATGATTCCGTAATGGGATGTTGTTGACTAGTTTGCTAAGGATCTGTAAACTGTGAAGGACAGATTTTTTTGTTTTGTAACCAAAATCACAAACATAGCACTACGTTTTGACTGCTCTGAGAAAATAATACAAATAATATAACAACGTAATAAAATATACTAAAAATAATATTTAAAGTCTTGTTAACCCCAGAGGACGTTGTCCAATCAATTGGCCAGGCGGTGCATGAGGCCAAGATGAGCAACAAAATGGCCGTCCTCCATATGCCTGTCTAGAAACCACAGCTTTGGGTGTGCCCTCTCCACTTTCTCCATGGCTGTAATTGCTTGTTTAAGGATAATAACAAGGAAAAACTCTCGGAGGAGCTTAGAGAACTTAGAGAACCGCAAAAACTAGGCCACAACTGCAGTGCATTGGGGAGAGAGGAGTGTAGAGATGAGGTGAGAAAAGGGTGAGGTGAGAAAGGGTGAGGTAAAGAAGAGTGAGGAGGGTAGGGTGAGAAAGGGTGAGGTAAAGAAGAGTGAGGAGGGTGAGGTGAGAAAGTGTGAGGTAAAGAAGAGTGAGGAGGGTGAGGTGAGAAAGAAAGGGTGAGGTAAAGAAGGGTGAGGAGGGTGAGGTGAGAAAAGGTGAGGTAAAGAAGTGTGAGGAGGGTGAAATGAGAAAAGGTGAGGTAAATAAGGGTGAGGAGGGTGAGGTGAGAAAGGGTGAGGTAAAGAAGAGTGAGGAAGGTTAGGTGAGAAAGGGTGAGGTAAATAAGGGTGAGGAGGGTGAGGTGAGAAAAGGTGAGGTAAAGAAGGGTGAGGAGGGTGAGGTGAGAAAAGGTGAGGTAAATAAGGGTGAGGAGGGTGAGGTGAGAAAAGGTGAGGTAAAGAAGAGTGAGGAGGGTGAGGTGAGAAAAGGTGAGGTAAATAAGGGTGAGGAGGGTGAGGTGAGAAAGGGTGAGGTAAAGAAGAGTGAGGAAGGTGAGGTGAGAAAGGCTGAGGTAAAGAAATTTGAGGAGGATGAGGTGAGAAAAGGTGAAGTAAAGAAGTGTGAGGAGGGTGTGGTGAGAAAGGGTCAGTTGAAGAAGATTGATGAGGGTTAGGTGAGAAAAGGTGAGGTAAAGAAGGGTGAGGAGGGTGAGGTGAGAAAGGGTGAGGAGGTTAAGGTGAGGAAGGATGAATAGGGTTAAGGAGAAGTGAGGTAAGGTGAGGAAAGGTGAGGAGGGTGAGGATAGTTAAAGAAAGGTAAGGAGGGTGAAATGAGAAAGTGTGAGGTAAATAAGGGTGAGGAGGGTGAGGTGAGAAAGGGTGAGGTAAATAAGGGTGAGGAGGGTGAAATGAGAAAGGGTGAGTTAAAGGAGGGTGAGAAAAGGTGAGGTAAAGAAGGAGTAGTGAGGAGTAGTGAGAGGTGAGGAGTGATGTGAGGAGTGGTGAGATGTGTGAGGTGAGGAGAGGAGAGGTGAGGAGTGGTGAGAGGTGAGGAGAGGTGAGGAGTGGTGAGAGGTGAGGAGTGGTGAGGAGTGATGTGAGGAGTGGTGAGGAGTGATGTGAGGAGTGGTGAGATGTGTGAGGTGAGGAGAGGTGAGGTGTGGTGAGAGGTGAACAGGATGCTCTTAAATCTCCAGGATAATGAGCCCTAAATAATAAGCAGCCACCAGTCCTACTAGTCCACCTGCCAGTGGGATGGAGACGTGTGTGTGTGTGTGTGTGTGTGTAGACTGTCCCCTTCCATCTAGTTATCAGAAGTGTGTGTGTGTGTGTGTGTGGCAGGGGAGCGTGGGGCTGGCAGCCAGAGCATACAGCAGTCAGATCTGACAGAAACGTGGGGAGGATAATTAAATTAGGGGTGGCACGCCGGTAACCCAGGGCTTAAACGAGGCTCCGGGGATTGTGGGGGATTGTGACGGCATTCTGTGTTTGCCTTAGAGGAAACATAGAGGACGATGGCTTGCCACAGGCGTTTGTGGTGTTTCCATCATTTCTGTGTTATACACACACACACACACACACACACCGCATCAGAACATCATTATAACGACCAATCTCAGTCAGGATTCATGGACCCGATCCAACAGAGCCTATTTAGAATAACTGTGTCCTTAGGACTAGAGGGAAGAAAGCACTGGACTAGACCAGTGAACCTATACAGGTTAATGAATGTGCTGATCTCAATGTGGTAGACGACAGCTTGTCCCAGGAGAACCAGAACCGAGACCAGAGAGTTGGATCGTATAAATGCAAGGACGATCCATTATGTTGTCAGCGGACACACCCAACTCACAGGAGTTGGGTTTAAATTGTCTTGCCAATATTCTTCACCCTCACCACTGGTCACCAGGACCACTGTCAGTAGGTACTCACCTCTGCTGACCAGGACCACTGTCAGTAGGTACTCACCACTGCTGACCAGGACCACTGTCAGTAGGTACTCACCACTACTGACCAGGACCACTGTCAGTAGGTACTCACCACTGCTGACCAGGACCACCAGGACCACTGTCAGTAGGTACTCACCACTGCTGACCAGGACCACTGTCAGTAGGTATTCACCACTGCTGACCAGGACCACTGTCAGTAGGTATTCACCACTGGTAACCAGGACCACTGTCAGTAGGTACTCACCACTGCTGACCAGGACCACTGTCAGTAGGTACTCACCACTGCTGACCAGGACCACTGTCAGTAGGTACTCACCACTGCTGACCAGGACCACTGTCAGTAGGTACTCACCACTGGTGACCAGGAGAACCCCACAAGCCGGGTTTAACCCAGTCGTCTGGTCATAATAATTTGGCCCATGTCCATGTCTCTCAGGTCTTTACTCCTGCATCCATGATGTTGACTAACATAACAGATTGTTCTCTTATGATCTAATCCACCCAGACCGTTACATGTGCTCTAGTTAGAAGATGGTCAACGTTTCTCGCTTCCCCAGTGTGTGGTCATAATGTCTCATCCGTGTCTCATCTGTGTCTCATCCGTGTCTCATCCGTGTCTGTACAGTGTATCCACGTGTTTGTGCCGGGTAACAACAAATAAACGCATCTTGTGGATCGCCCAACTAGGCCCAGGAAACCCCGGACCACACTGCGAACAGTGTTTTGGTGAGGTGTGGCTTGGCACACATACCGGGTTGAGTTTTACTCTGCTGGGATCAAGAGTGTCTTCTGGGTCGACAGCTGGTTGGATAGATGCCTATAACGGGCCGGAACCAATTGACTGAGAGAGAGATTTATTTGCAGTCTATGTTGTGAGGTTGGACCGGGTTCAGGATTTTAACAGCCGTTAGAGAGAACGAGAGAAAGAAAAAAAGGAGAAAAGAGCAGACATAAAGAATCTGAATAAAGAAAACAAAGTAAAGAATTGAGAAGACCAAACAAAATAGAAAGACAAACCCCCGCGTTAAAGGGGAATCGGTAAATAAAGGTATTAAAAAGTAATGTAGGTAAAACACAGCTGAAAGGCTTCCCTACAGAACCGGTTCTAAAGCACGGTTGGTTCCCTGACAGAGTGTTCCTCTTCATCATCAGACAAGGATGAATCCCGCTCCCTGTCCGCTGGCGTCCCAACCGGCAGAATCTGGAGCAGCTTCACCGCAGCCCCAGAGGAGGTGACCGTCCGGCGTGGAGGACCCAGTTAATGAATGACGTGTGTAATTTCACCTGAAAACAGGAGCTCGTGTGGTGGGGCCCCACAGGCCCTCAGCTCCACAGGGGGCGATGCGTCCACGCCCCCTATTGGCCCTGTGACACCGTGACCCGGAGTGGGTGGCGGCGTCTGTGGAGCAGGTGGAGCAGGTGGAGCAGGTGTTTCCATGCACTGGATCGGCCCTTTACAACCCCCACCCCCCGGGCCCCTGGCCGGTCCAAAACGATCGTCTGTCACTAACGCTGCCCTTGAACACACAGGGAGGCCATCGATTAATCCCATTATGCAAATGGTCGTGATAAATCTACGTTTTTTTGTTTTTTCTCACCGGCGGTATTCAAATCTCCCCCACAGAGAGCTTTTCTGGTATTCAATTAGGACAGAGTAACGAAAAGAGAAAGAGGAGGCGGGGAGGAGGAGGGGAGGAGGAGGGGAGGAGGACAGGGGTACTCAGCTGGACAGAAACCACAGGCTGTGACAGATTGGCATAGAGCTTGGCGGGGACCAAAACTAGGACAATTGGCAACAAAGACAAATATGCCTACCTCCTTAGAAGAGGAGGGTTAGAGGAGAACTGGGTGGTGGAGAACTGAAGGAGGACAGGGAGGTGTAGGACTGGGAGGTGGAAGATTGGGTGGTCGGGGGTTGGAGGAGGACGGGTGGTGGAGGACTGGGAGGTGGAGGAGTGGGTGGTGGAGGACTGGGTGGTGGAGGAGTGGGTGGTGGAGGACTGGGAGGAGGAGGACTGGGTGGAGGAGGACTGGGTGGAGGACAGGGAGGTGTAGGACTGGGAGGTGGAAGATTGGGTGTTCGGGGGTTGGAGGAGGACGGGTGGTGGAGGACTGGGAGGAGGAGGACTGCGTTGTGGAGGAGTGGGTGGTGGAGGACTGGGAGGAGGAGGACTGGGTGGAGGAGGACTGGGAGGTGGAGGACTGGGTGGAGGACTGGGTGGAGGACTGGGTGGAGGAGGACTGGGTGGAGGAGGACTGGGTGGAGGAGGACTGGGTGGAGGAGGACTGGGTGGAGGACTGGGTGGAGGAGGACTGGGAGGTGGAGGACTGGGTGGAGGACTGGGTGGAGGACTGGGTGGAGGAGGACTGGGAGGAGGACTGGGTGGAGGAGGACTGGGTGGAGGAGGACTGGGAGGTGGAGGACTGGGTGGAGGAGGACTGGGAGGTGGAGGACTGGGTGGAGGGAGGTCTGGGTGGAGGAGGACTGGGAGGTGGAGGACTGGGTGGAGGAGGACTGGGTGGAGGAGGACTGGGTGGAGGAGGACTGGGTGGTGGAGGACTGGGTGGAGGAGGACTGGGAGGAGGGGGTCTCTGACATCTGTAGATTAGTCAAACCTGTGTGGCCGAAAAGAGGGATTTGGCGCCAATCATCCCTCTTCAGAATACAATGCCTGCAGAAGTGCAGTGAGGAGGGTGGAGGTGCTGAATGGCAGAGAACCAATGCAAGTCAGCAGGCAAGGTTCAAATAGGTGTGTGTGGAGCGAGTGTGTGTGTGTGTGAGTGAGTGAGTGTGTGTGAGCGAGGGTGTGTGTGTGAGCGAGCGAGCGTGCGCGTGTGTGTGTGTGTCTGTGTGTGAGCGAGTGTGTCTGTGTGTGAGCGAGTGTGTGTGTGTGTGTGTGAGTGAGTGTGTGTGAGCGAGTGTGTGCGTATGTGTGTGTGTGCGAGTGTGTCCGTAGAATAATAAAGATGTCCGTTGAGAAGTACCGTTGTCTGTATTGCCAGACTGAAACACACAAACAGATCCAACACCAGCATTTACACACGCACACACACACACACACACACACACACACACACACACACACACACCCTCGCTCACACTCACTCACTCACTCCTCTCTCTGGTGGCTTTCGGGTCCGGCAAAATGCCTGGAAGAGTGAGAGCAACGCGGATTTGTGGCAAATTGCTGAACTTGCCAGTAGTGTCTGTTTGAACCGGGCCCGGCTCTCTCCCAGATGAAGTTCCAGACAAACAGTGGCATAAAACAAGGTGTCAACGGGGTCAATCGTTATAGGACGGATGTGGGGGATCGATGTCCTGCCAGTTGCTCCCAGGCATCCTACCTGAATGTCATTGACCCAGAGAAGGGGGAAGAAAAACGACGGGAGAATATTGTGTTTCTGTGTTGGCGAACATCTCAAAGACCCAGATCAGTGTTCCCCTGACGATAACGTAACCGAGATGGAAGATGAGACGCAGGCGATGGCCGTGCTGTATAGATTCACTCATAATGGGGCGAATCCATTGATTAGCGATCGGACAACGGTTGGAAAAGCCACGGAAATGCCTGTCGGACCGGTGCGATTAATCCGGATCACGTTTTCATTAACCCCAGCGGTTGAGTTGATGAAAGAGCTTTCGAGATATTCCGGTGGTCCTTTTCCCCCGGTCAACCTCGCGTGTTTTCTCAACGCATGTCACGAATGATCTCTTGTTGTCGTCAGTCATCTTAAATAATGAATCAGACATTATTGGTGTTTGTGATAAGCTTCTGTGTTCATGTCATGACTCTCACCACTGTGACTGTTTCCCACTCGTCATTAATCCAAACGTACAGCAATTCCATTTGGTGGAAAAACAAGATTGAATGTTATTTTGGCGTGCGGCTATTAACATACAGTCATGGAAATCTATTGGCAACTGGACACAATGAAATAGATCATGGCTTGATAAACTGTGACAACATCTAATATTACTACTAGGGACCGGTCGGTTCCATATTTAGTATTGGAACCTGTCTGGTACTGGCCAAAAAAGATTGATCGGATATCGCCCAAAAATGTATAATAATCTGATACGGTCATTTGGGTAAAGCTATAAATGTAACTAACCCATTCTCCCCATTCATTTTGTTGATTGGGAGACCATCACCTGGGGCACATCACCTAGGAAACATCACCTGGGAAACATCACATGGGGAGCATCACCTGAGAAACACCACCTGGGGAGCATCACCTGGGGAACATCACCTGGGGAACATCACCTGGGGAGCATCACCTGGGGAACATCACCTGGGGAGCATCACCTGGGAAACATCACATGGGGAGCATCACCTGAGAAACACCACCTGGGGAGCATCACCTGGGGAACATCACCTGGGAAACATCACCTGGGAAACATCACCTGGGAAACATCACCTGGGGAACATCACCTGGGGAGCATCACCTGGGAAGCAGTAGTTGTGTGTTAAACTGGGAGTCTGTCACACTCCGGGGATGTGAAGTTTCATCCAGACTGCAGAATGACATTATTCTCCCTCTGTGTCCCTACTATTTCCATCTCCTCCCTCCCCACAGGACAAAAGTCCCATTTTAATGTGCAGTGCATCTCCTCCCTCCCCACAGTGCATCTCCACTCCTCCCACGGGACCCAATACAGTAGAGTTACCAGTGACATATGCAGTCATAGAGACAGAGAGGTTTTATTCCATTCAGAAAACCATAGTCATACAGACAGATGTATCGAGGCATCTCCCCATCTCTATCCTCCATCACTCTCCCTCCATCTCTCCCTCCCCCCACTCCATCTCTCTCCCTCACCCCATTTCATCTCTCTTCCTTCTCTCTGTTGGCGATATGACGATGAGTTATTTTAATGCAGCTTGGCTCAGTTTTCAGCATCCTTCTCCCCAGATGGTCCTGCTGCTGATTCACTCTGTTATCTGGTCTGTTGCCTGGTCTGTTGTCTGGTCTGTTGCCTGGTCTGTTGTCTGGTCTGTTGCCTGGTCTGTTGTCTGGTCTGTTGCCTGGTCTGTTGTCTGGTCTGTTGCCTGGTCTGTTGTCTGGTCTGTTGCCTGGTCTGTTGTCTGGTCTGTTGTCTGGTCTGTGGCCTGGTCTGTGGCCAGGAAGCATGAAGGATTATGGTAACATCACACAAGCCTAGCCTCAAATAAAGTAGGCACATAGCTGTGCTCAGAAATCATCTTTTATTTTCAGTAAGACAATTTAGACGGTTGTTTTTCTGAAAATAGAAAACAGGGTATGGATCAGAAAACCAGCAGGCAACTGGCGTGAACATCTTCCTCGTGCAATACAGCATGTGTGCCTGGCATAGAGTTGGTTTGGCCGGGGAATGTGGCCAGTGGAAATCAGCTGTCCAGGTGGGGGTTCTTAAACGATCTCGCAGGTGTACAAGCACAACGTGGCGTCCAAGACTAGCAGGGTTAGACGCGGTCTGCGCTTGTGAGGCCGGTTAGGCGTGCCGCCAAAATCTCTGAAAAAAAAAACAGGAGTCTGTTGGTGTAGAACGTCTGGCGTTCAGTTCTCTAGCCTCAGCTCTAATGGACATTCCTCACCCAGGATGCAGTTAGCACGCTGGCTCAAAACCTAAACCTAATGGACATTCCTCACCCAGGATGCAGTTAGCACGCTAGCTCAAAACTTCACTTTCCCTGTAGTGGAGTGGCCTTCTATTGTCCACAGGACAAGGTGCACCTCCTTCCTTCCACAGAAGGAACAGCGAAGCCAACAGCGACACGTGCAGTCCTATTTAAGACGTATTTAAAAGAGGTCGATGAATTTTCCATTCAGAAAACGACACTTGCTTTTTTGCGATACGACTATTGTCAATATTGAAATCTGGTTAGTTTGCCAATTGCTTAGCCCCATTTAACTCAGCTTAAGTGCTAATAATACGTCTAACTTTCAAGTCTAGACAAACTCATTAAACCACGTCGCTCCAACTTGGTTTCATGCGGTTGACCCAGCCGAGCTAATATGTCATCCGGTGGCCTAAGATCACTAAACAACTCTACCAGCGTTGGCTAATCATGCTGATCCAACGGCTATGCTAACACAACATACTAGCCCCTAGCTAGCCTATCCTGACAGTAACCTATAGGTTAATCTGGGGCTGTCAGCCTCCCTGCTAGCCATGCTAACATGCCATTTCCTCATCTGTGAGAGCTTGGCAGGCCCTGACCAAGTTGCCTCCTGCCCTTTGCTATGTGATACAGTGGGAGCGCGAAGAGCTCAGTCCTTGGCACGGTCTCAACTCCCTGCGATCCAGGGATAGGACGGCCGGGAGCCAAAAGATGACAGCATCTCATTGTTGCCGTGTCTGGGGCCGATAAATCTTTCCCGGGGCTCTGGATTTGTGAAGGCATGTTTGAGAATACACCATTGTGTCTCTACCTTGCACAAGTCAAGTGCAGCTGGTCAACTCCTAGCACCAAGCTTAACCCATACCGGCAAAAGTGAGATTCAAACCGGCAGAGTTGATCGTTGGGAGTCAGAGGAATCAAGTACAGATGGTTTGACAATAAAGCGTTTGACTCTGCCCCAACAGAACAAGAAACAGAGTTCTCTTAAAAGCTACTGGCATTCAATAATTAAGCACTGCAATATCTAAACCTGCGTGATCTCTTTCAAAATGAGGCTTGCATGCGAAGTGATTATGTTATTCCCATGACCACATCTTCCGTTACCATGGCAAAGCAGTAAACCGTGGCTGCCACCGATATTCAACCTGGCACCGTAGAACCGACTAGACCGCATAAATGCATAAATACATAAATACATCACCGAGGGTGTTTCTGACGCAACCCTGGAGACCTTTCAGTTTATTTCACAAACATACGATGGTCATTTCTAAACTGTGTGTAAACAGCGCTACGCCTCACCTACGAAAGGCCACGCAGAACACGCCACTAGATGGATGTGGTCACGTAGATGGAGCCCACTGTTGTGTTCCACTATTGTGTTCACTGGACCAACAAGGACTGCTAGATGACTAATAAATGCATTAGGGAGCCTACTGTAGGAATGCCTTTAACTTCCCTGCCTTGTAATCAGCCGACAAATGTGTACCAAATGTTCTGAATGGATCTTAGCTGCCCGTCCACTTTCATTGTTTCACAACCAGAACATTTCCTCCTCTCAGATGCCAAATCAGGACACTGCAGCCGAACAGGAGTATATGTATGGTGTATGTCTTGCGAAGAGCCGGCCGTGTTTAGCCACGATTGGCCATTAACCGGGCTGGTACGACACCGATCACAGCTGGTGTGGTGAGACGAGGAAGGGAGTAAGAGAGAGAAATGGTTATGGACCCCCCCAAACCATACACACACACACACACACACTGGCTCTGAGTCTCTGCCCACCCTCCCCATGCGCTCTGGGCGGCTGTCTAAGACAGATACCCGGGCAGACTGCCAAGCCTGTGCCAGCCTCCCCCCCTCTCCCAGTGTTCCTGATCAACACTGCACTCTTTGTGCTGAAATGACAAACCACAAAGTCAAGCCAACATCTGCAGGATGAAGGGGGGGGGGTGGGGGGGGGTGTAAAGAAAAGGCTAGAGGGGCTGCTGGGAACGCCAAGAACATTTGAGATTTAGACAGTTGTCAGATTCTGACAGAGATGACAGCTTGGCCGTCTCCACATTTACTCAGAGGCCCTTCCAGTGAGTTTAGATTTAGGTGAAATATACATTTCATACAACAGTGATTATTTCTGCTGCCAACTGTATTATCGTCCCAATAAGAAGATTTGTCACAATGTCCTCAGTGCCGTCACCGTTTCACTTAGAGGACGACAAATTACCTGCAGTGAGTAATGATGAGCCAGGAAAAGATTCTACATAACAGCGCCAACCTGATAACCTGAAGATCGAAGGCAGAACACAACAACCAATATCCATCTAAACCACTTCCTCACAGCCTTAAGAGCAAATCCCGGTATGAGACATTTACAAACCCACGTCAGAACTTTAAATTCATGTCACCCGTTCTCCTTCAGGTGTGCCGTCATATCACACCTGGGCACACGAGGAACCCCGGGGCGACACACATCAGGGTTCTGCTCCATCGCTCCAACCAGATCTTACAAGCCCTTTTTACCCACATCACATACTGTGGCAATCTGGTGCCCACTGGCGGTCGAGGACTTGGCAAACAGCCATCAGCTGATGCAAGCAAAGGGAACATGATCGATGAATGTCAAACTCAGAAGACACCAAAGAAACCCAGAGATGGTGGGGAAAAACATACCAGCCACGGTAGCGTTAGCATTAGTGGAGTGAAAACCCAGAGATGCTGGGGAAAAACATACCAGCTATGGTAGCGTTAGCATTAATGGAGTAAAAAAATCAATGGCAGAAAGATGCCAAAGGCAATTGCAAGATGGAACCACATTGGTCAGTTTGGTTAACTGGTATGTCTGATCTTCAGTTTGGTTAACTGGTATGTCTGATCTTCAGTTTGGTTAACTGGTATGTCTGATCTTCAGTTTGGTTAACTGGTATGTCTGATCTTCAGTTTGGTTAACTGGTATGTCTGATCTTCAGTTTGGTTAACTGGTATGTCTGATCTTCGGTTTGGTTAACTGGTATGTCTGATCTTCAGTTTGGTTAACTGGTATGTCTGATCTTCAGTTTGGTTAACTGGTATGTCTGATCTTCAGTTTGGTTAACTGGTATGTCTGATCTTCAGTTTGGTTAACTGGTATGTCTGATCTTCAGTTTGGTTAACTGGTATGTCTGATCTTCAGTTTGGTTAACTGGTTTGTCTGATCTTCAGTTTGGTTAACTGGTATGTCTGATCTTCAGTTTGGTTAACTGGTATGTCTGATCTTCAGTTTGGTTAACTGGTATGTCTGATCTTCAGTTTGGTTAACTGGTATGTCTGATCTTCAGTTTGGTTAACTGGTATGTCTGATCTTCAGTTTGGTTAATCTTCAGTTTGGTTAACTTATGTCTGATCTTCAGTTTGGTTAACTGGTTTGTCTGATCTTCAGTTTGGTTAACTGGTATGTCTGATCTTCAGTTTGGTTAACTGGTATGTCTGATCTTCAGTTTGGTTAACTGGTATGTCTGATCTTCAGTTTGGTTAACTGGTATGTCTGATCTTCAGTTTGTTTAACTGGTATGTCTGATCTTCAGTTTGGTTAACTGGTATGTCTGATCTTCAGTTTGTTTAACTGGTATGTCTGATCTTCAGTTTGGTTAACTGTCAAGTCTGATGGTTAGTTAACTCATTCAATCAGTAGGGACGGAATTGCGTGGAACCAAAGGTGTGAAATATACGGGATGCCTCCGGACTGTTTGGTGAAAACCATTTTCATGCCACCACACACATAGTCCAGAACCTCTGAAGTCTGTTTTTTAGATGATCTGAATAATTGTCTGGTACATCTGTTTGGTGAGCCGAGATCGAAATGGAACATACTTAAAAGCAAGTGTCTTAGGCACTCGTTGGTTCTACTGCTTTATGACAGCAGTTGTCTGAGGACAGAACCTCACTATGACCCACTTCAGAACACAATGAGGGAACAGCTCAAATTCCTTATGGGGCTTACACTGTCCTGAATGTTGGTCTGACCCGGCATGCTTCAGTTCAGTGGTTCCCAATCTTTTTCAGTTACTGTACCGCCAACAAAACGTAGCTCTGCTTTAAGAACCCCTGAAGTACCCCCTCATGGTAATTTCACTAATAACTTTATGGTGTCATGATTGTACTCAAGTTCTCCCCTGTAGAGAGGCCATGTACCCGTAGGGGTCCTAGTTCCCCTGGTTGGGAACCACTGAATGATGGTACTAGACTAGTTAATAAATACCACAATCAGGGTTGGTATCTTTGACCCTGCTAATGCTATCACTGATCGGTGGGTGTTAGAAAACATACGTGATGATACAGTAACACACGCAGATCCTTTAGTCTGATGTACTGGAGAAATCCTCCTTTAACCAGATGAACGTGTTTGTTCTGTTATGAGAAGATCTTGTGAAATCTTGGCTAGAGGTACAATCTTGCTCAAGCAGGTTACATTTCCAGACCAGCAACCATTACCATAATTGTCACTTTCTCAGGCGTTCCAATATCAAAAGAAAATGTCTGCACTTCACTCGGTCTGCATGTATTATACGGCCAGATCGGCTGCAGTGGTTCCTCAGGACACAGTCATGTGGGAACACTAAAAGGTAATTACTAAACATTGTTCATTTTATAAGCAGCGAAGTGCACATTAGTTATCCATGTGTTCCACTGCACCTTGTGCATTGTTAAACTCTCAAATCTAATTGAGTCCCATTCGGTTTCATTAGGGCTCCTTAGCATTTGCCAACGATTAAACCGGGGCAGGCGTTAAAATGGGGGCCTGTCAGAAGAAACACAGCGGGCGGTATTCCTGCAACGAGATAAATTAAAGCCCTGATTTAGGTTCTTCATCTAGAACTGCTCCTGCTATAATGAGCTGCACGTAACAACCAGAAAGCCTAAGATCCTTCAGCCAAAAGTAAAAGAGGACTGAGGAACATAGAAGTGAGGGATATAGAAGTGAGGGAACATAGAAGTGAGGGAACATAGAAGTAAGGGAACATTGAACTGAGGGAACATAAGACTAAGGAAACATCAGACTGAGGAACCTAGAACTGAGGGAACATACGACTGAAGAACATAGAACTGAGGAAACATAAGACTTAGGGAACATAGCAGTGATGGAACATAAAACTGAGGCAACATAGAAGTGAGGAATTTAGAACTGAGAGGATATAGAACTGAAGGAACATTGAAATGAGGAAACATAGAACTGATGGAACATAGAACTGAGGTAACATAAAACTGAGGGAACATAGAACTTAGGAAACATAGAACTGAGGGAACATAGAACTCAGGAACATAGAACTCAGGAACATAGAACTCAGGAACATAGAACTCAGGAACATAGAACTTAGGAATTAACATAGAAATGAGCAATTATATGTCTAAGGGGACCTATAACTGAGAACATAGGACTGAGAGAACACAGAACGGAGGGAACATTCTAGGGCCCTAGTGTTTAAGAACCTGTCTACAAATATCAACTTGAACAGAACGCAAGTCTTCACGTTCCAGCGTTGTAGTGTAAAGTGTGCCTTGGACGGTCATTATATTTTACAAAGTGTTTGTCAAATATTCTCTCTGAATTTAATGATGGTGTTTTTCCCCTGTTATGACTAAATAGTTCTTACATTAATAGATAAACAACCGAGTGAACAGATTCCGACCACCAGATGGGGCTGTTCCTGCTTAACCAGCAAAATGTCCTGATTTATTAATGGTTGCTATTCAAAAGACATTCGGTCAATATTAGGTTTGAGTGAGATTTAGAATGAGGAAAAGATATCAAAATCGGGTTTTAAACCTAAAATTTTTTATTGCTTGAGAATATACAACCATTGAGTGTCCATTCTAGTGAACACGTTGTGACTTACAGAGTACACTTACACTACAGAGACGTATTACTAATCGCAGGACAATATATTTTGGCTGTCGTTCTTCACGTTACGCCATAAACAACGAAAAGAGGTATTAAACAAGTGAATAGAAAAACATAAAACGAAAGAGGAAATAACTCACAACACAAGCGAACCTCCAACAACCTGTGGAAAACTTAAATCTTACGGCAAGTGTATATATTCTGTATAACGGATATCAAAGCAATCGAAGTGTATCACATGGAAGAACCTGGAACTCAAAAACACATGAACACAGTAACTCTGTCTGAACCCTGGAGCTTCACTTAGTTTTATGAACTCTCCAAAAGCCTCATTGGTGAAGAGTTTCCGGTGACACTAATTCCGGGAAATTTAACTGTGAATGTGCCACTGTTTGATTTAGGAGCTTGTTGCTACGGTGATCACTATGTTAAGAGTTTAAGAGTCTGTAACACTTTACTTCAAATGTCAATTGTTTTTGAATATTTCCAAATGTTTAATCAATAAAAGAGCTTTGTTCAGAGTTTTGGTTTTTAATTAATTGTCATGTGAATTAAATAAATAAAAGTAAAAACTTTGCTTCAATACAACAAATGTTTCTAACATTTAAAACTACCTGAGATGGTGGATTAGTTAACTGACCTGTGACAGACAGCACCTCTACATATGTGCCAGTCACCCGGTGACTCTGTTAATAGCTGGTAAACTGTTACATTATATTCATACCAAGTGAAAGTTATGTTCTTATTGTGTTAAGCCTTTTCCATTAGTTAATTATGTTCACATACTTCACTTGTCGTTGACTGCAATAGTCCAACATCCTGGTCTTCTCAGACTTTCACTCCTCCTAACTGGTATAGAAGTATGTGGATGTCTGCGTCTGATGGAGTGGGCCTCAGAGACCATGACCTCATAATGGAAGTCAACCCACCCAGCAAATGGGAACACGGGATTGGAGAGGGTGGGAACAAAGACATTAAAGTGTGTGACACCCTGATTTATCACACGATTAATATCACCTAGAGACAAAGGGGGAGACTTGCTGGAGAAGAATTAAGTGATGTCTCAGAGATATTTAAACATTTCTCAGGAATGACATACTTCAGCGCATGTAAAACCAGCGAAAATAAACACACGCACACACACACACAGACACACACACACAGCCCGAGAACAACCGCCATCTCCGGTAATTGGCATTCACAACTGGCTGCTTCCAATCCTACAGAACCTTGTTAGAATAACTGAGGGCGTTATCAGTAAAAGATAAACTCTGCAGTTCAGTGTCATTGAGAAGACTCTCTTTTTATTCACAGTAATGTGTTAGCGTAACGGCGCAGATTAATGCAACTGTCTAAGAAATTACATTGGAGCCTTTTACACAGAAAAAAACATGACCATATACTAACCACTGGCTGTATAGAATGTCAAGGTGGATGCTACATTTCACGCTGGAACAAAAACTTAGTTCACGGAGAGGTTCTGAGTGCTGAGGGACGAGAAATGCTTCTCTCATAATGTCTTCTATGAAAGTCCCTGATGCGTTGGAAAAGACGTCATTTGCTCTTAGTTTTATCTGCTGTCCGGCTGTTTTTCCTTTTGGTCTTGGCAGGACACAGTCGCAGCAGGACAAACGCTGTAGGTAAGGAATGGCCTTGAAATGGTGGGTTGGTTACGTCTGTCACTATAATCACATATTCACCTACAGGAGAGAGGGGAGAAAACCTATTAAATTGTCCGTATTTTATGACAGTGTACAAAATTAGCTTCTTTCCTTGTCAAAAGAATGCAAAACAAAAGTGGGATTTAGCAAATTTTCTCGGACTTTTCCTTTTCAGTTGTTTTTTCAAACGAGGTGAGATCTTGGGCTAAATGTACTGTAACCGCCATCAATGTAATTGAACCCTTTCTCAACAACAAAGACTCAACCGGTATTCCCGCAGCTCTTTCCAGATGGAACTGCCTGGAATTGAATGTGGACAGGAACAGCTGAAGTTAAAGCCTGACCTACAGTCAGTGCTGCTGACAGTGTTGTATGTAAACGCTGTGATCGCTTTAGGGTTTGATATAGTGGCTTCTACAGTTATGTCACCTTTTTGTGAACAGCAATTTTTTGTTCCACATATTCTCATTTGGATTGAGGCCTGTGTGACCTTTCTACTCTAGGACATTTACTTTTCTGTTTTTAGCCTACTCCAGTGTGGCTTTGAGCGTTGTACTCTAGGACATTTACTTTTCTGTTTTTAGCCTACTCCAGTGTGGCTTTGAGCGTTCTACTCTAGGACATTTACTTTTCTGTTTTTAGACTACTCCAGTGCGGCTTTGGCTTTAAATTTGAGGAATTTGTCCTGCAGAAAGATGAATCTTCTTCCAAGTCCCAGGTCTCTTGTAGACTTCTGTATGTTTTTATTCTCTTCAGGTTTCTGCATTCATTTTGCCTTCTACATTCACAAGTGTTCCAGGCCCTGGTGTAGAGAAGCATCCCCATAGCATGATGCTGCTGCTTCCATGCTTCACAGTAGGGCTGTTTTTTTCAGGATGATGTGCTGTTCCAGATTTTCTCAACAATGATACTCTCCCATGAAATTATCTCCCACCCCTAATGAAGGAACATCCTTCCAGATTGGCTTTGAATGTACTCTGTCTTCATAATTATTATTAACTCTAGGACCCCTAAGAGCCAAGTGTGAAACGGCACTTAAATCCATTAAATGACTTACATGATGATTTCTAAAGACAACTGGTTGCACCTTACTGAATACTTATGCAATCAACTATTCTCTGTTTTATATTTGAGTGTGTGTTCAGTGGCAAAAATCCCTGACTGAATCCATTTTGATTTCATTTCGTAACACAATAGAAAAGGGTAAAGTCATTAGTCACTAGATGACGACATCTGTTGGATTCCTGGTCCACAGCATGAATCCAAATCATGCATGATATCACTGAGGCAGTGCAGTAGTGCAACGATTGAACAGAAGCACACAGACTGTCTGGGAGCAAATGGATCCTAGATTCGCCAAGTTGTTCGATGGAAGAATGCACTATCACAGATGACAGGGCATATCGAATGACAACCCATCGTGACCTGTACGTCCGCCAGGCTAGCATGGCACAAAGACATCCGAGCCCCGCCCAACGGGGCCCTCAGCTGCTGTCCCGCGGCCAATCGGTTCGGCTCAGCGGGAGCACCGGCGGCTAAGGCGATCACGTTACCGCGCGGCAAGTGTTCTTCCTCTGTGGTGGGACGTCATCAGCACGGCCGAGTCCCAAACAGGACCATGTTCCCTTCGCAGTGTGCATCACTCTGGAGCTGGAAGAGTCGAGCCCTGACGGAACGTAGGGAACTCTATAGCGTGCAGGGCTCTGATTGGGCCACATACGGGAGCATGCCTCAGCAATGGAGAGAGTTTATATTGTGGGATGAAGGAATTAACTCTGCAGGCTTAAGGGCCATGTTATCTATAGCAACTAGACTTCCCTGAACCTAAGCTCCGCTTCCTGAGTAGGGGCCGCCACACCTGTCTCATGACGTATGAAATATTACTGTCTGACCAGCAAACTGAAGGACGGCTTTGTGTGTCCACCAGGTGCTAAACCCGAGGTCCTCATGAATGTAAGATGCCACCTAGACTTACCCCTGCACTGAGTATCCATAAAGTAGCCCAGATGCCACCTAGACTTACCCCTGCACTGAGTATCCTTACAGTAGCCCCTCATGTGAATTCCACCACTAGTCCTCATGAGTCTTCTCAAGTACCCCCCTGTGGTGAGGTCATGTACCCCACGGGATCCAAGCCCCAGGGTTTGGGGAACCACTGATGTGTACGGGATCAAAGCTGAATACCCCAAAACGCTTCTTGATATGATTCTGTCATTTAAATGCAACTCAATGCCTCTTGCAGGGTAATTCTTTGTAACTTTTATTTCTAAATAAATTCCTGGTATTAGCTAAGGAAACATCTAAATGTACCTATTTTGGGTCCAGCTGGTTACTTCAATGTACGCTTGTTTATATGCATGGGAAGAGCCCATATAATGCAGAGAGTGAGCCATGTTTCATGTAGTGTTTGATCCGAACTCTTATGTGTCATAAGGCGAGGAGAATCCAGTGTATCATTTAGAAGAAGGGAAAACGACTAAAATAAACAAAGCAGAACAGTGAGGATCGTTGGTTTAAATTACAGAGTAGCTGTCTGCTCCTCCTGGTTCTTCGCCTCCCTGGCCACTCCTGAAAGGGAGAAAAGACCTAGAAGACCCACCAGCAAACCATTATGCTTGGAGTATGTTGTTTCTATGGTCAGAACCACCGCTTTGGTGAGTCCGTTTTTAGTCACCATGGCCTTTGGAAAAGGCAGCCTCAGGGTTTAAAAAAAATGGTTTATATATTTCATGAAAGATAAAAAGGACATATCCTGGCTGTGCATTTTAACTGGTGTGCATTTTAGTATTCAGTTTTATTACCCTTATTTTACTATGCTTTTGACTGAAAACAAATGATCACATAGAAGAATTTTGCAGAAATCCTTCCACTTTGCAGCTGTGGGAATCGATCTAACAACCTTTCGGCTACTAGTCAGACACTCTAATGGCAATGCTAGTTTTGCTACTTATGATTAAGATTTGGATTCCATTTTATGACCAGTAAATATATTTACTTCACTTTGCTGCATTAGTCTGTTTTTAATTACAAATTTTATTAGTCATGTATATTAATCTTTATTCAATGTTCTTTTCATTTATATTTACTCATTTGTGTGGCATTTTTATCCACACAATAGTAACAAGAAAGTTGTATTTTGAATGTCACCTGGTCTCCCGCTTGTATTGGCCATGGTGCTTTTCTTAAAGTTGCTAGTAATATGAGAGCCGATGCTTGACCTGCAGAGAGCGACAGAAAGAGACAAGAAGAAGGCGAGAGGGAATGGGCACACAGCCGGATCATTTCATTGAAAGACAAGAAGGAATTTGGGCTGCCAAATTATTCCATTAGGTTTAGCACAAAGCCTGTTGTATTACATCTATGGTTTAGAACTTTTTTCTGCCAACTGAAAGCAGTCATTTGGCCGGATTTGAACAGGATACTATGGTTTAAAAAGGTTTTCTCGTGCAACAAGTCCCCGCGATTTGGATCCACTTTATTAAAGTGAGATATTTGGCCGTGGTAATTGTTTTGGAAAGCTCAGGGTTGGTTCTTTTTTATAGCATACATACGGTGCTTTTGAAACATATTTACACCCCTTAACCTTCTCCAAAATATCTTGTGGACTTAAATAAGATTTTTTATTTATTGTGAGTGATCTACAAACAATATCCCACAGTAACAAAGTGGACACAACTTTTTGAACATAAGCATTAAGATCATTTGCAATGACCCTCAAACAATTCAGGAGATGAATTAAATTAAATCGATGTTATCTTATAAAGCCCTAATATACAACGACAGTTGTCACCAAGTGCTTTTACAAACACCCAGCCTAAAACCCAACAGAGCACACATCAACAAGTTGATACACAGCATCTATGAAAAAACTCCCTGATGGAAAAATCATAGAATGGAACCAGTCTCTAAGGGGTGGCCAGTCCTCTTCTTGCTGTATACAAAGATCTTGGATCACCTTTGTGATATCTCCAGAATTTGATTGGTGTCCACTTATGGCAAATAGAATTGATTAGACATGATCTAGGCATCCAAAGCAGGAAGTCCAAGGAACTTTCTGTAGACTGCCAAGGGAAGACTATCAAGTTTTAAATCTGGGTATGGCCTTAACATTTGAAGCCTGGAATGTTCCAAAGAGCAAGAGGGCAAAGTTTCAGAACGACAAAGAGTCTTCCTTGAGCCGGACAGATGGATAAACTAAGTACCCGGGCAACGAAGGTCTTGGTCAGGGAGGAGACTGAGAACCCACTAGTCAGAAAGCTGGCAGCACACTGCATTAGGTTACATTGTTCTGATATTTGTAATAACCCTTTATAAAACATGACATATGGTAATAGGTGCAGTGTAACACGTTTATGTAGCTTATGAACGCAACGTGAATCTCAATGTAATTTACTTTGGGACTCCAGCTGACGACAAATTCATTGAGTAATCTTTACTTTCTACTACTGAGTTGAGTAGCTGTTCCACCAAACTGCCTTAAGATATCGTACACTAACCGCAAGTCACTCTGGAAAAGAGTGTATGAAAAACCACAAACCCTTATTGCTATTATACAATAATTACCTATGCAATTAGTCAAAGAAAAAGTAAAGTGAGGTCATCCCTGTGGTCACATATATCACCGCCTTTGGCGTTCAATATTCCCGTTTTGACATATTTGTTGATAAACCCCCCGAAAGTAAATGTATTTAATTCCTTTCTGGAATAAAGATGGACATGTGATTCATGCCTTGTTACAGAGGCTGTGGGGCACTTTGTGGAGAGAGATTCCTGTTCCAACATCGTGTTCCAACATCGTGTTCCTGCTCCCACAGCATGTAGCAAACAGCCAATCCTGGGCACACATAGTTTATTCAGAAGCCAACTCCTCTATAATCAATACCAGCATAACAGAGAAACAGGAAACGGTGTACCTACCAAATTCAGTTGAACTTCTGAAAAAAACTGTCACACTAAAAGTATCCTACATGTGTACTGTAACTGAGGACAATATCTACCACTAATAAAGTAATAGGGTAAATCTTTAGATTATCTCACTCATAACGCAGTTCGTTATCTCCTGAAACTATGTTTAAATGGAGTTAACTCATGGGACAACTGTGAGATAAACACAGACCCAAGCTGAAATATTCGTATTACCTGCCTGATTTAATATGAATAAATGAACAAGATGGAAATACTGAATGTGCTAGATCAGCCTCCCTCTTCACCAACATGTTTTTTGTAAATATTTCAGCACCACACTTTTATTTTTGTATTTGTAGTAATCTGAGCTCGACAGAAAGCCTATGAAAGCCTAAACCTTGGGGAGGAAGTTAATGGGTGAAGTCAAGGCATTGCTGAAGGTGGACGGAAACGACACAGAAAAGGAACCAAAATACCAAACACCCCCTAAAGGTCAAAGACTTTCATACTGCAATTCACCCTGTCAACCCAGTGTGGTATTTCATAGAACTGTTGGTCTGTGAATAATGATAATGTTTGTACTCATTTAGCTTCTGGCATTGAGAAATACAAACAAACTCTGCAACAGTCTAATAGACTTGGCTCTAATAATAAAATGACAAGTTCTGAAGTAGTTGGGCTTGAAAGTGGCCTGGTTTCTGGAATCTGAGACTCCGGCCTGGTTTCTGGAGATATTTCCCATTGGAATCCGAGACTCCAGTTTGGTTTCTGGAGAGATTTCCCATTGGAATCCCAGACACCGGCCTGGTTTCTGGAGATATTTCCCATTGGAATCCGAGACTCCAGTCTGGTTTCTGGAGAGATTTCCCATTGGAATCCCAGACACCGGCCTGGTTTCTGGAGATATTTCCCATTGGAATCTGAGACTCCGGCACACTGAGAGGCCGTAACACAATGACGTGCTGTCACAAGACTGTCTGTTGCCATTCTTTTATTTTTTCCTGTGTTGTTCTCAGAGGCTCCGTCTGTGGCATCACTCTGGCGTACCAACGCAGGGGATTCCTAACTCTGCTGTGTCTTCCCTGGGAGGAGTTGTCCTTTCACCAAACACTGTCTCAGTTGGAAAGCTTTCGGGAGACGAGAACGACGCAGGGATTAAAGGAAGGGCGGGTTTGAACCTGGTCTTTCAGACAGAAAAATATGCAACGGTGCCATTCTGAGGAAACTAGTCCTGGATTGACCAACGTGTGTGAATAAGGGCATCGAAATTGAGGCGCAGCTTAAGAATGAGGGGTACTGTTAGTGCCTCACGTCAGTCACACACAGTTCCTACAGCTGTAGAGCACATTCCAATGATCTTTAAGAAGAATATGACACAAAGGATTCCCGTGAGATACAGGCCCCTCCGCACACCCCCCACAGGCTGTTCACTTTCAGTGAATACACCAGATGATGGGTATGTCTTTGAGAGTGGCCTTCTCTGTCTGAAAGTGCCCCTGGAGCGAGGGGGTAGAAGATCCCACTCCTCTACTTTATGCCTTGTGGAGAAGAAAAGTGCGCGCACAGAGAAAGAGCCCACGGCTGGGGGCGCCCGGAGTGCAGAGGTTCATGGTAAACAGGATACCGAGCTGCCTTTTGAGAGAAGGTCGTCACTGGAGGGGCGACCGCAGATCCCCTGGTACATCTATTGCCTGTACGCCATGCACCTGACACAACAAATACAACCCCCTATGTGGGTAAGTCTTTTCCCACACACACATGTGTATTTAGGTGTTAGGAGGCTGCGAGCTGGGTCCCCTTGCCATACACTAGCTGGGTCCCCTTGCCATATGTTAGCTGGGTCCCCTTGCCATATGTTAGCTGGGTCCCCTTGCCATATGTTAGCTGGGTCCCCTTGCCATATGTTAGCTGGGTCCCCTTGCCATATGTTAGCTGGGTCCCCTTGCCATATGTTAGCTGGGTCCCCTTGCCATATGTTAGCTGGGTCCCCTTGCCATATGTTAGCTGGGTCCCCTTGCCATACGTTAGCTGGTTCCCCTTGCCATACGTTAGCTGGGTCCCCTTGCCATATGTTAGCTGGGTCCCCGTTAGCTGGGTCCCCTTGCCATATGTTAGCTGGGTCCCCTTGCCATATGTTAGCTGGGTCCCCTTGCCATATGTTAGCTGGGTCCCCTTGCCATACGTTAGCTGGGTCCCCTTGCCATACGTTAGCTGGGTCCCCTTGCCATACGTTAGCTGGGTCCCTTTGCCATATGTTAGCTGGGTCCCCTTGCCATATGTTAGCTGGGTCCCCTGGCCATATGTTAGCTGGCTCCCCTTGCCATATGTTAGCTGGGTCCTCTTGCCATTCGCTAGCTGGGTCCCCTTGCCATATGTTAGCTGGGTCCCCTTGCCATACGTTAGCTGGGTCCCCTTGCCATACGTTAGCTGGGTCCCCTTGCCATATGTTAGCTGGGTCCCCTTGCCATAAGTTAGCTGGTTCCCCTTGCCATACGTTAGCTGGGTCCCCTTGCCATACGTTAGCTGGGTCCCCTTGCCATACGTTAGCTGGCTCCCCTTGCCATATGTTAGCTGGGTCCCCTTGCCATATGTTAGCTGGGTCCCCTTGCCATACGTTAGCAGGGTCCCCTTGCCATACGTTAGCTGGGTCCCCTTGCCATACGTTAGCTGGGTCCCCTTGCCATATGTTAGCTGGGTCCCCTTGCCATATGTTAGCTTGGTCCCCTTGCCAAATGTTAGCTGGGTCCCCTTGCCATATGTTAGCTGGGTCCCCTTGCCATACGTTAGCTGGGTCCCCTTGCCATACGTTAGCTGGGTCCCCTTGCCATACGTTAGCTGGGTCCCCTTGCCATATGTTAGCTGGGTCCCCTTGCCATACACTAGCTGGGTCCCCTTGCCATATGTTAGCTGGGTCCCCTTGCCATACACTAGCTGGGTCCCCTTGCCATATGTTAGCTGGGTCCCCTTGCCATATGTTAGCTGGGTCCCCTGGCCATATGTTAGCTGGCTCCCCTTGCCATATGTTAGCTGGGTCCTCTTGCCATTCGCTAGCTGGGTCCCCTTGCCATATGTTAGCTGGGTCCCCTTGCCATACGTTAGCTGGGTCCCCTTGCCATACGTTAGCTGGGTCCCCTTGCCATATGTTAGCTGGGTCCCCTTGCCATACGTTAGCTGGTTCCCCTTGCCATACGTTAGCTGGGTCCCCTTACCATACGTTAGCTGGGTCCCCTTGCCATACGTTAGCTGGGTCCCCTTGCCATATGTTAGCTGGGTCCCCTTGCCATATGTTAGCTGGGTCCCCTTGCCATACGTTAGCTGGGTCCCCTTGCCATACGTTAGCTGGGTCCCCTTGCCATATGTTAGCTGGGTCCCCTTGCCATATGTTAGCTGGGTCCCCTTGCCATATGTTAGCTGGGTCCCCTGGCCATATGTTAGCTGGCTCCCCTTGCCATATGTTAGCTGGGTCCTCTTGCCATTCGCTAGCTGGGTCCCCTTGCCATATGTTAGCTGGGTCCCCTTGCCATACGTTAGCTGGGTCCCCTTGCCATACGTTAGCTGGGTCCCCTTGCCATATGTTAGCTGGGTCCCCTTGCCATACGTTAGCTGGTTCCCCTTGCCATACGTTAGCTGGGTCCCCTTGCCATACGTTAGCTGGGTCCCCTTGCCATACGTTAGCTGGGTCCCCTTGCCATATGTTAGCTGGGTCCCCTTGCCATATGTTAGCTGGGTCCCCTTGCCATACGTTAGCAGGGTCCCCTTGCCATACGTTAGCTGGGTCCCCTTGCCATACGTTAGCTGGGTCCCCTTGCCATATGTTAGCTGGGTCCCCTTGCCATATGTTAGCTCGGTCCCCTTGCCAAATGTTAGCTGGGTCCCCTTGCCATATGTTAGCTGGGTCCCCTTGCCATACGTTAGCTGGGTCCCCTTGCCATACGTTAGCTGGGTCCCCTTGCCATACGTTAGCTGGTTCCCCTTGCCATATGTTAGCTGGGTCCCCTTGCCATACGTTAGCTGGGTCCCCTTGCCATATGTTAGCTGGGTCCCCTTGCCATATGTTAGCTGGGTCCCCTTGCCATATGTTAGCTGGGTCCCCTTGCCATACGTTAGCTGGGTCCCCTTGCCATACGTTAGCTGGGTCCCCTTGCCATACGTTAGCTGGGTCCCCTTGCCATATGTTAGCTGGGTCCCCTTGCCATATGTTAGCTGGGTCCCCTGGCCATATGTTAGCTGGCTCCCCTTGCCATATGTTAGCTGGGTCCTCTTGCCATTCGCTAGCTGGGTCCCCTTGCCATATGTTAGCTGGGTCCCCTTGCCATACGTTAGCTGGGTCCCCTTGCCATACGTTAGCTGGGTCCCCTTGCCATATGTTAGCTGGGTCCCCTTGCCATACGTTAGCTGGTTCCCCTTGCCATACGTTAGCTGGGTCCCCTTGCCATACGTTAGCTGGGTCCCCTTGCCATACGTTAGCTGGGTCCCCTTGCCATATGTTAGCTGGGTCCCCTTGCCATATGTTAGCTGGGTCCCCTTGCCATACGTTAGCAGGGTCCCCTTGCCATACGTTAGCTGGGTCCCCTTGCCATACGTTAGCTGGGTCCCCTTGCCATATGTTAGCTGGGTCCCCTTGCCATATGTTAGCTCGGTCCCCTTGCCAAATGTTAGCTGGGTCCCCTTGCCATATGTTAGCTGGGTCCCCTTGCCATACGTTAGCTGGGTCCCCTTGCCATACGTTAGCTGGGTCCCCTTGCCATATGTTAGCTGGGTCCCCTTGCCATATGTTAGCTGGGTCCCCTTGCCATACGTTAGCTAGGTCCCCTTGCCATACGTTTGCTGGGTCCCCTTGCCATATGTTTGTTGGGTGGCGAGGGGACCCAGCAAAGGAACACCGAAGCCCACCCCCTCACCGACCAAAAGTACACCGATGCCCACCCCCTCCTGCACCAAGCTGGTTTCAGTTCGCCCACCCTGGCGCATCTGCATTTGGTTACTATGCGCTAGTGACCATGGGAACAGGGCCTTTCAGACTTCAGGACCCATTCATTAGGTGAAAAAATAGCCACTTTTTCTTCACCGGTATTGTTGAGGTACAATGTATTTCAGTGGCTGTCGCACAGAGCGAGTTGGGAGCTGTCCTGCTCGTGTCATTGTGTGTTTTCTTATGAATCGGCCCGTGTGTGCGGCCTGTGGAATAACGGGGGCTCATGGGTTCCTCTCCTGTTTTCACCTCCTGCTTTCACCTCCTGCTATTGTAGATCACCTCAGTGTCAGATGTTCCCGCTCTTCGCCGTTAGAAACCATCTGCACTATGCAGGGACACGAACAAAGGGCAAAAAAACAACAACAGCCCAAGTAAACAAACAACCCTCATTGTGGTGAATAGTTCAGCACAAATAATTATGATTAGAAACAATAACGTTTGAACTCAGTCAGTTGTCTCGCACAAAAAACCAACTCACTACCATACATCTATTAAAACAAAACGAAACCTTACGTGCCAACAACTCTGAGCACAAATGTATCAAGCTGTACAGTGCGGAATGGAATTCAAAGTGGGAATAATTAAGCGACTGTGATATTTGATGGAGCGACAGCCGGGCTCTCACTGTGGAGTTCATTAAAACGGTACAAGCAGCTGTACAGTAAAACGTTACGGCTCCTGGTGGGGTCGGCGTAGACGCTGGGCGGGCCGCCGTGGGTTGGCTCCCCTGCGGTCACAGTTGATTTATCCGGCATTGAGCTTGTCACCGGCCCCTGGGGCACCACAACCTAAGTTCCAGACTACACTCTCCGATTGTTCGCCACAGTTCTCTGGGTAGAATTTTCCCTGTGTCATATTATAGGTAATAACGTTAAGAGTAATAACGCCAGCTAGTTAGCTAGGTAATGTAGTAGGTGAACAGACGGTCAGCTACAGAATGTAGCAGGTAAATAACAGCCAGTCAGCTACATAATGTAGCAGGTAAATAACAGCCAGTCAGCTACATAATGTAGTAGGTAAATAACAGCCAGTCAGCTACATAATGTAGTAGGTAAATAACAGCCGGTCAGCTACATAATGTAGTAGGTGAATAACAGCCAGTCAGCTACATAATGTAGTAGGTGAATAACAGCCAGTCAGCTACATAATGTAGTAGGTGAATAACAGCCAGTCAGCTACATAATGTATTAGGTGAATAACAGCCAGTCAGCTACATAATGTAGTAGGTGAATAACAGCCAGTCAGCTACATAATGTAGTAGGTAAATAACAGCAAGTCAGCTACATATTGTAGTAGGTGAATAACAGCCAGTCAGCTACATAGAGTAGTAGGTAAATAACAGCCAGTCAGCTACATAATGTATTAGGTGAATAACAGCCAGTCAGCTACATAATGTAGTAGGTAAATAGCAGCTGGTCAGCTACATAATGTATTAGGTGAATAACAGCCAGTCAGCTACATAATGTAGTAGGTAAATAACAGCCAGTCAGCTACATAATGTATTAGGTGAATAACAGCCAGTCAGCTACATAATGTATTAGGTGAATAACAGCCGGTCAGCTACATAATGTAGTAGGTAAATAACAGCCGGACAGCTACATAATGTAGTAGCTAAATAACAGCCGGTCAGCTACATAATGTAGTAGGTAAATAACAGCCGGTCAGCTACATAATGTAGTAGGTAAATAACAGCCAGTCAGCTACATAATGTAGTAGGTAAATAACAGCCAGTCAGCTACATAATGTAGTAGGTAAATAACAGCCGGTCAGCTACATAATGTATTAGGTGAATAACAGCCAGTCAGCTACATAATGTATTAGGTGAATAACAGCCAGTCAGCTACATAATGTATTAGGTGAATAACAGCCGGTCAGCTACATAATGTAGTAGGTAAATAACAGCCGGTCAGCTACATAATGTAGTAGGTAAATAACAGCCAGTCAGCTACATAATGTATTAGGTGAATAACAGCCAGTCAGCTACATAATGTATTAGGTGAATAACAGCCGGTCAGCTACATAATGTAGTAGGTAAATAACAGCCGGTCAGCTACATAATGTAGTAGGTAAATAACAGCCAGTCAGCTACATAATGTATTAGGTGAATAACAGCCGGTCAGCTACATAATGTATTAGGTGAATAACAGCCGGTCAGCTACATAATGTAGTAGGTAAATAACAGCCGGACAGCTACATAATGTATTAGGTAAATAACAGCCAGTCAGCTACATAATGTATTAGGTGAATAACAGCCAGTCAGCTACATAATGTATTAGGTGAATAACAGCCGGTCAGCTACATAATGTAGTAGGTAAATAACAGCCAGTCAGCTACATAATGTAGTAGGTAAATAACAGCCAGTCAGCTACATAATGTAGTAGGTAAATAACAGCCAGTCAGCTACATAATGTAGTAGGTAAATAACAGCCAGTCAGCTACATAATGTAGTAGGTGAATAGCAGCCAGTCAGCTACATAATGTAGTAGGTAAATAACATAATGTAGTAGGCCAGTCAGCTACATAATGTAGTAGGTGAATAACAGCCAGTCAGCTACATAATGTAGTAGGTAAATAGTCAGCTACATAATGTAGTAGGTAAATAAGTCAGCATAATGTATTAGGTGAATAACAGCCAGTCAGCTACATAATGTAAGTCAGCTACATATGTATTAGGTGAAGTAGTCAGCTACATAATGTAAGGTAACAGCCAGTCAGCTACATAATGTAGTAGGTGAATAACAGCCAGTCAGCTACATAATGTAGTAGGTAAATAACAGCCAGTCAGCTACATAATGTAGTAGGTAAATAACAGCCAGTCAGCTACATAATGTAGTAGGTAAATAACAGCCAGTCAGCTACATAATGTAGTAGGTAAATAACAGCCAGTCAGCTACATAATGTAGTAGGTAAATAACAGCCAGTCAGCTACATAATGTATTAGGTGAATAACAGCCAGTCAGCTACATAATGTAGTAGGTAAATAACAGCAAGTCAGCTACATATTGTAGTAGGTGAATAACAGCCAGTCAGCTACATAATGTATTAGGTGAATAACAGCCAGTCAGCTACATAATGTAGTAGGTGAATAACAGCCAGTCAGCTACATAATGTAGTAGGTGAATAACAGCCAGTCAGCTACATAATGTAGTAGGTGAATAACAGCCAGTCAGCTACATAATGTAGTAGGTAAATCACAGCCGGTCAGCTACATAATGTAGTAGGTGAACAGACGGTCAGCTACATAATGTAGTAGGTGAACAGACGGTCAGCTACATAATGTAGTAGGTAAATAACAGCCGGTCAGCTACATAATGTAGCAGTTGAATAACAGCCGATCAGCTACATAATGTAGCAGGTGAATAACAGCCAGTCAGCTACATAATGTATTAGGTGAATAACAGCCAGTCAGCAATATCATTTTGGTAATAAACAGCTAATATGGTTGGTGATTAGAAGCTAATCAGCTATATAATATGATTAAATGGGATTATGGATTTTAAAAAAATCCACCTACAAGCAACAACTAGTTAGAGCTTTGTAGTAGTACATCAATGTACATCATAATCTCTAGCATGTGAGGCCAGCTCTAGCTAGGTAACCCCTTCCCTAGGGAACATAGCAACATCATGCTTCATTTCAGACAAAGCAGCGGTGAAAAGTGTTTCGGAGACCGTATTTCCGGTCAATGAGGCAAGGTGCGATTACTGTGTAGATGCCAAGTGCCAAGTCACAAGAACTGTTCAGAACGAAGCAATTTTATTGGATGCATTTGACAAATAAAAGACATTGACTTTGAGTAACTGACTCCAATCGGCATTTCTACCCTGAGAGGTTGACGCCATTATTTTGCAGGCCAGACGGTCCCCTTAACATGGCTTTCATTAGACTAAAGCTCTATAAGTGTCCCCGAGTTTCATACATGCAATTTGTTTGATGACCATTCAAAACAATTTTCACAACCTCAGCACATTTTGTTAAGCAGATTTTCTAGTTGTCTTCAATGCATTTTGGAGATGCCAAAGTTGTGTTATGCGATGCAATAGCACAATAGTAGCGTCTCCAATGCTACAGGGATTTGAGTCGATAGAAATGTCTATGCATTAGAAAAATGTACGTTCGTCCAAAACCACCATTCTGCGTTGCATCTAATACAATAACATGCTTGGTGCTTATTTGCCCAGGAGCATTTGAACATTGGCCAAGTGGTTTTCACCCAAAATGCTGAGAAGCCTTATCATTTGTCTGCATGATTTACAGTAGCCAAAGACTTTCAACTCCATTCACGCAGTGTCTGTGGAACGAACCCCCCACGTCAATGACAGTTTAACAAACCCCAGTGCCGACCTACCGTAGAGAAACTCAATGTTCCCCTTGTGCAGGGAGCAACGAATGGTGCATAGAAATGCCAGGTGTCCACAGAAAAAAGAAAGAAAATGTGGCTAAATATGATAACGTTCTACACTTCATTGTAGCCAAGTATGCAGTAGAAAAAGGACACGGGGAGTTCGAGCTACTTGAATAATTGCAAACATTTATTTGGCTCAGATGCTAATTAGACAAGTTCATCTCTTTCAGGGAGGCCACCTCGATCATTCCAGAGTTCTAGAACTCCATCCAGTACAATGGCGACCCGCTGCCATCTGGGCTCCGGTGTCAATCAAACAAGTCGGTCGTTATGAAGTCATTCCTATTGTAACAGTGTTCTTTCAGCACGGGTCCTTTTCTCCGCGAGCGAGAGGGACAAGGTTTTCAAAATTAATTGGATCAATGATTAAGAGGGAGCCCGCTCACTTGACTGGACTTAAACAATGGCTGCAGAAAGCGCCTGTAGAGGAGCGGGGCGGGGGAATTGACACTTGAATTAGATCAGGGGGATAGGCGAGCCCAAGGAACCAATAGCCTAGCTGTGTGGGGTCTACGGGGAGGTCCCGGCGGCTTCGCTCGCACATTGTTGTGGACAAGAGGGATGTATGAGACCTACGCCTTTACGCCGTTTTGATTTGGGGGGAGGTGAGTGCACGGCGTTTTAGGGAAATCTGTTTCCCTGTCGTACTAACACGGACCTTAACCCTTACCGGGTTCCTGCCACACAACCTGGTCAATTCCTGTCACAGGGGGTTAAAGGTCATCAAACCAAAGGTGACATTTGTATTGACGGGAAACGTGTAAAAGCAGTGTGTACTGCAGTTCCAAATGGTTTCTATCCAAAGGCCTAGCTTTTATATGAGAGGGATAAAATAATCTGCATGTCATTTGGCCATTGAAGAGAAAACCCTTCTGCACCATCTGTACCTTCAGTCCAGATAACATACGATCTCACTGCATCTCAAACCCTCTCTCGTACACACACATCCACCATCTGTACCTTCAGTCCAGATAACATACGATCTCACTGCATCTCAAACCCTCTCTCGTACACACACATCCACCATCTGTACCTTCAGCCCAGATAACATACGATCTCACTGCATCTCAAACCCTCTCTCGTACACACACATCCACCATCTGTACCTTCAGCCCAGATAACATACGATCTCACTGCATCTCAAACCCTCTCTCTCGTACACACACACATCCACCATCTGTACCTTCAACAGACACTCTTTCTCAAGCTCTCACACACACACACACACACACACACAAACTTCTTCCAACATGCACCAATATATACCCCAGCTAAGAGCTGTTCCGAGGAACATGGTGTGGTGAGTGCCCAGGCACAGCACTTAGCCGTGGTATATTGGCACAACACCACAAACCCTGAGATGCCTTATTGCCATTATGAACCGTTTAGCCAAGCAATTCAAACAGTAAAAGGAGATACGATGTCATATCCATAGTATAAACACCACATAGTATAAACACCACATAGTATAAACACCACATAGTATAAACACCACATAGTATAAACACCACATAGTATAAACACCACATAGTATAAACACCACATAGTATAAACACCACATAGTATAAACACCACATAGTATAAACACCACATAGTATAAACACCACATAGTATAAACACCACATAGTATAAACACCACATAGTATAAACACCACATAGTATAAACACCACATAGTATAAACACCACATAGTATAAACACCACATAGTATAAACACCACATAGTATAAACACCACATAGTATAAACACCACATAGTATAAACACCACATAGTATAAATACCACAGCTTCTAGACAATTAGCAATTAGCATTGTTTAAAATAAACAATTTTTCACTACAGACATGTTAGCTACCAAGGCAACATGACTAAACAATATCTTCTGCCGTCAGACAAAAAACAGTGACTAGTGACTAATTCAAAACTAAAAGACGTGCCTCTGCTCGTCAAAAAATAATAATCCCAGCTCTGAATGAATCAATAAATCCTAAATTGTCGGCCAGAGGGGTGGGTGTCACTTAGATCAAACAACCCACATCATTGGCTGACCCAGCTGTCAAAGGACACGTAGACTAGAGTGGGTGGGTGTCTAAAATGAACGTGCATTTGTGCATTACTGTCAAATCTAAGGGAGAGAGCACATATTAAAGTCCTCTTCAACCGACATTGGCAGGCTAATTGAGTTAATGACATGTGCACCGTAATCCAGTTCCCCATGGCAATCTGTCTCAACTGGACGCGGTTCCACTTAGTGGCTCCAGGTGAGTGTGCAATTACCTTTTCACCACCATTTTCAAACGTGGCCTCTGCATAGGGAAGAGTGGTTGGAAAAACAAGCGGCACGCGTGGCGGCTAATTGTTCTATTCCACCAAATGGTGAAGCATAAAGCAAAATCAGACAGCTTGTTTTCGTGCTCTGCTGCCGAATATAACATGCTTGTGTGTTCCATCTGTTTTGATACTTGTTAAACAGGAGAGTTAGTGATTTCTGAAAAAAATCTCACGTCCATGTTTGATATTTTACGATCAAGATGCAAATCTGTTGTCTGTGTGTTAGCATTTTGTGGAACTAAAGCGATTGATATTATTATTTATTTTTCTAGCACCGTTTGTTGATTGCTACTTCATTGAGTATATTTACTACTGCCGTACTGTTAAATGGTTGTGTGTGTGTGTGTGTGTGTGTGTGTGTGTGTGTGTGTGTTTGTGTGTGTGTGTGTGTGTGTGTGCGAGTGTGTGTGTTCATGGTACATGCCTTCTGTCCGAGGTCTTGTCCTGAGAAAGGCTCTGTTTTTCATTCTGTGCTTTATTGGAAAGCTTTTTGATGTTTCTCTGTGAATTACAGTTAGATGTTAACAAATAGGTCAGTTAGTTATGTTTTAACACGCCAAACCGTTTGACCCTGGCATCATATTTTAACACTACATACCATATGACATTGGCATATGATGTTTTTACACTCCATATCATATGACATTGGCATATGATATTTGGATGTGTACGGCAGGCTATTTGGATGTGTAAGGCAGGCTAATTGGCTTACTAAAGACCTCAAAATAGTGCGCACTCACCTACATTTAGCCGTGACATGAAATAATGAGAAGCAAAGCAGTGACACTAACGAGCAACCTAAATACCCCCGTAAATGACCTAACTAAGCCCTGGTGTGTGTAATGAAAACAACGGGAGCTACCATGTGCACCCCGCTAAAAACCTGTGTCTGTCTACCAATTGTGACCACCACTCAGCTCACATATGATCTTTTAACACCCAACCTCGCTTTCCCCCAGAAACACAAACATGTATGCTTTTGTTTAAAAAAAAAGAATATAGGAAAAAATTCTACATGTTAAATAGGCAATGCCTAACTAAGGAGAATTGAAGAGAGAATGCGTTGTGATAATGTCACGGTCCGTCCAAGGTGTAGTGCGTGAAGCCATATGCAGAGCCAAGGTATCCGTTTCAACACAGGTTTTATTAATGATAAAACATAAAACAAACCGTGAACGGCGGAAAAGAACTAAACTGTTAAACTAGAAATAATAGTGCGCATAACCAGCGACTTACAAAACATTCCAAGAACAGCACGTCTTCTAATATATATATATACACTCACCTCTACAAACAACGTGTGACATGTAACAATGCTAAGCAAGGAGTGACTTGCTAGCGACCCCTTTATATCCCCACATAAAGTGACAGATTACTAACAGCTGTGACCACGTGAAAGAGGAAGTAATCACAGCTAGTGAGAACAAAAACACGGAAGTGGATCACCGAAATGGAAGTGTAGCAACGCCACCACACCAATCGTGACAGTATCCCCCACTAAAAGGCTAGCTCCCCAGATAGCCGAACGAACCAACAAAAACCACAAGGGAGCAACAAGACAGGACCCACAGTTAAACCCAATGGGTTAGTCCATCAGGACGGGTCCAGTCCTGAATAGGCCACGGTAGCCGACCGCCATCTCAAGCGGCTGAGAGGCCGCCAGTTTGAGCGGCTCAGGGTGCGTCGTGGCGGCGGCCATCGTGGGCGACGTGGCGGAGGCCATCGTTGGCGACGTGGCGGAGGCCATCGTTGGCGACGTGGCGGAGGCCATCGTGGGCGACGTGGCGGAGGCCATCGTGGGCGACGTGGCGGAGGCCATCGTGGGCGACGTGGCGGAGGCCATCGTGGGCGACGTGGCGGAGGCCATCGTTGGCGACATGGCGGCGGCCATCGTGAGCGTAGTCGTGGCGGCGGCCATCGTGAGCGTAGTCGTGGCGGCGGCCATCGTGAGCGTAGTCGTGGCGGCGGCCATCGTGAGCGTCGTCGTGGCGGCGGCCATCGTGAGCGTTGTCGTAGCGGCGGCCATCGTGAGCGTGGTTGTGGCGGCGGCCATCGTGAGCGTGGTCGTGGCGGCGGCCATCGAGAGCGTCGTCGTGGCGGCGGCCATCGTGAGCGTCGTCGTGGCGGCCGCCATCGTGAGCGTAGTCGTGGCGGCGGCCATCGTGAGCGTAGTCGTGGCGGCGGCCATCGTGAGCGTAGTCGTGGCGGCGGCCATCGTGAGCGTAGTCGTGGCGGCGGCCATCGTGGCGTAGCGTGGCGGCGGCCCTCGTGAGCGTAGTCGTGGCGGCGGCCATCGTGAGCATCGTGGCGGCGGCCATCGTGAGCGTCGTCGTGGCGGCGGCCATCGTGAGCGCGTGGCGCGGCCTT
The DNA here is from genome assembly GCA_029465975.1 of Dallia pectoralis. Classification (NCBI taxonomy): domain Eukaryota; kingdom Metazoa; phylum Chordata; class Actinopteri; order Esociformes; family Umbridae; genus Dallia; species Dallia pectoralis. The sequence continues at coordinate 30,182,263 of CM055728.1, read as the reverse complement.
CGTGGGTGGCGATGCGGCAGCCATTGTGGGCGGCGATGCGGCAGCCATTGTGGGCGGCGATGCGGCAGCCATCGTGGGCGGCGATGCGGCAGCCATCGTGGGCGGCGATGCGGCAGCCATTGTGGGCGGCGATGCGGCAGCCATTGTGGGCGGCGATGCGGCAGCCATTGTGGGCGGCGATGCGGCAGCCATCGTGGGCGGCGATGCGGCCGCCATCTTGAGCGCCGGCGTGACGGCAACAGCCATCTTGAGCGCTGGCGTGACGGCAACAGCCATCTTGAGCGCTGGCGTGACGGCGGGGGCCATCGTGGACGCTGGCGAGACGGCGGCAGCCATCTTGGGCGCTGGCGGGACGACGGCAGCCATCTTGAGCGCTGGCGTGACGGCAATAGCCATCTTGAGCGCTGGCGGAACGGCGGGAGCCATCGTGGACGCTGGCGAGACGGCGGCAGCCATCTTGGGCGCTGGCGGGACGACGGCAGCCATCTTGGGCGCTGGCGGGACGACGGCAGCCATCTTGAGCGCTGGCGTGATGGCAACAGCCATCTTGAGCGCTGGCGGCACGGCGGGAGCCATCGTGGACGCTGGCGTGACGGCGGCAGCCATCTTGGGCGCTGGCGGGACGACGGCAGCCATCTTGGGCGCTGGCGTGACAGCAACAGCCATCTTGAGCGCTGGCGTGACGGCGGGAGCCATCGTGGACGCTGGCGAGACGGCGGCAGCCATCGTGGGCGCTGGCGGGACGACGGCAGCCATCTTGGGCGCTGGCGTGACAGCAACAGCCATCTTGAGCGCCGGCGGGACGACGGCAGCCATCTTGACCGCTGGCGTGACGGCGGGAGCCATCGTGGGCGCTGGCGTGGTGGCGACCATCTCAGGCGCTGGCTCCTGTAAATCCAGCCATGTCCTCCACCACGTCCTAATAATGGCCGTGGGCTGGTCATCCAACCCCTCCGGGGGTTTTTCTGTCCTTGTCGTCGGCGGCAGAAAAGGGTCTTCCCACGGCGGGGGTAGTGGCTGTAGCTCCAGGGGTTTTCCTCCCCCTGTCTGCAGCCCCGGAGCAGTGGGTGGCCGTTCCTGCAGCACCAGGACCGTGGGTGCTCTCTCCGCGGTCCTCCCGGAACACCTCCTTAGCTCCCCCCCAAAAACCTTCTTGGGACGCCTTCGGGGTGCCCTCTTGCCTTCCTCCGGGAGGGACCGCGGACCCGCTGTAATCAGCCCTGATAGCTGCATCGGTGGCTCATACCCGAAGTAAGCACGGAGGCGCCTATACTCCTCTTCGGGCGTCTCCGGCTTACCCCAGTCCCACTGCTCCGTGGTGCGACGGTGAGCTTCATCCTTCGGGGCGCTATAGCTTGCCCCCCCGAGGAATCCACTCACCATCAGGCTCCGCTGGCTATCTTGTGGGCTTAGCATTCTGTCACGGTCCGTCCAAGGTGTAGTGCGTGAAGCCATATGCAGAGCCAAGGTATCCGTTTCAACACAGGTTTTATTAATGATAAAACATAAAACAAACCGTGAACGGCGGAAAAGAACTAAACTGTTAAACTAGAAATAATAGTGCGCATAACCAGCGACTTACAAAACATTCCAAGAACAGCACGTCTTCTAATATATATATATACACTCACCTCTACAAACAACGTGTGACATGTAACAATGCTAAGCAAGGAGTGACTTGCTAGCGACCCCTTTATATCCCCACATAAAGTGACAGATTACTAACAGCTGTGACCACGTGAAAGAGGAAGTAATCACAGCTAGTGAGAACAAAAACACGGAAGTGGATCACCGAAATGGAAGTGTAGCAACGCCACCACACCAATCGTGACAGATAAAGTGAACGACTAGTCACCTTTTCCAACTCATCCCTCAATTGTTCAGGGCTGAAGTCACAAACGGGTGCCAACAGAAGATTTTGGAATTTGGCTCGGCCAGCTTCTACCCTCTGATTGGCTGGAGGCGGTGTAAACTCCTCCTCCTGTCCAGGAAAGAGTCCTGTGATTTGGGGAGGGACAGAATCTGTGTCAACAGGAAGATTTTAACCCTCAGATTTAAATTGCGACCAAAAAAGTGAAATACGCATCCCTTAATGACGTCATTGGCCACTTTATGATCATACAAATGTTTTTTTATGTTCTAATTTTACAGTCAAAGTGAAACCCTACTTAATACCTGGCGTCAATCACATGTTTTTTGTGTGGATGTGCGTCTCTATGGAAACCACAGGCATGGTGTGTTCATATGGAATCATTTAAGAAAGTGTTAAATGTATCTTGTGTCGTGAGCTGGCTAGGCTAAGGGGGCTTTTTCTTAATGCACACAAAAGCAATAACTCCAGCTAGCTCAACGGGAAAGGGGTCAAGTGCACATATGTGGGGAAAAAAATGAAAGTGCTGAATTGAGGATGCTATTTTTTTAGACGAGTATAGCTCGTCATAGTACAGTGAGGAATTAATTGATGTGGACAATTTAACTTGATACCTACTAAAATATCTGCACATGATGCTAGCCCGACATCTACACGACAACCGCCGACCCCCCAATTAGCCTGCCGTACACATCCAAATATCCTGCCGTACGCATCCTATTAGCCTGCCGTACACATCCAAATAGCCTGCCGTACACATCCAAATAGCCTGCCGTACACATCCAAATATCCTGCCGTACACATCCAAATAGCCTGCCGTACACATCCAAATGTCCTGCCGTACACATCCAATTAGCCTGCCGTAAACATCCAATTAGCCTGCCATACACATCCAATTAGCATGCCATAAATATCCAATTAGCCTGCCGTACACATCCAATTAGCCTGCCTTACACATCCAATTAGCCTGCCGTACACATCCAAATAGCCTGCCGTACACATCTAAATAGCCTGCCGTACACATCCAATTAGCCTGCCGAACACATCCAATTAGCCTGCCTTACACATCCAATTAGCCTGCCTTACACATCCCAATAGCCTGCAGTACATATCCAAATAGCCTACCGTACACACCCAATTAGCCTGCCGTACACATCCAATTAGCCTGCCGAACACATCCAAATAGCCTGCCATACGCATTCAAATAGCCTGCCGTACACCTCCAAATAGCCTGCCGTACACCTCCAAATAGCCTGCCGTACAGTTCCTTGGGACAGGAAGACAGCAAATTCTCCAGTCTGGCCACTTTTTCCTCCAGACAGGATGAGACACAGTGAATCAAGGATCCAGGAGAAGCTTCCAGGGAGACGTGAGACAGGAAGAGGGGGATGGGTGGCTCCTCCTCCTGTACCCGCTGGCGTACGGCTTTTAATTAGGAACAATTACGAGGGAGCGGCTAAATAAAGGTTAGCATGGCTCTTCCTTCTGGGACTCGGGGGGTGATAGCAAGCAGCTTCTCGCTCTCCTCTAAAGGCTGGCACGCTGGGGTAGCTACGATCGTTTGACCTACGGTCGCTAATTAGAACCCCCCCAATCTCACACCCGCCTCCCACGGATGACTCAGAGCTCACCTGCTAATCATCATCGCCAGGAGTAGACGCAGGTGTTAGGATGGAATAAACACGAGGGGGGGTTGAGTGGAGAACAAGCTAGAGGATATTGGAAGGAAATTGTTGACAAATAGAGGCAGAGCAAGAAGCTCCGAGTATCAGACATTGTTTAGGGGAGAGTAGTTGAGTGGTTATAACGTGGGTTAGGAAGGTCTGAATGTGAGGAACATGAAGGGTAGAAACAGAGAGCAATGAAGACTGTACAGAGTCTGCACACATGGGAATATAAGTGTCTGTAAAATAAATACAAATGTTCCTCGAAGCCCAAACTAACTCCGGTTACCCCTCCATTCCATAGGCTAGTCATCTCATCAAAAAGGGTGCATTCTCCTCAGAGAAAATTCTGACTGGCTTTATCTACCTAGCAAGCCGGATTAACAATTTGAAATGAGGTTTACAGATCAACATTACTCACGTCCGCTTGTCAGACACTCGGAAATTACCAGTCCAAGAAGGCAGATTTAGCCGCAAAAAGAAAATGTACAACGAGAAGACTAAATTCTCGCCCACCACCAATTTGCAAGCTGTCACGGTCATCGCTCTTTGATGTCTGAAACACCACGAATCCTCACCATCCTGAGCTGAAGTGTTCCTTCCTCAAATAACGTGGAGATGCCCTGAAGAGAAGACTCTGGGTGTGGGTGGTTGTCCTTAGAAAACGAACCATTTGGGCTTCTTACACACAAACAGCGTAATAATTAACTCATATCCAGATTGTGACACTGCTCTGTAATTGTACCCAAGATTGAAAAGTCTACTGAGAAGAGCCACGATGAAGCACCCCTGGGACATACTCGCAAACGAAACGACAACAACCTTTGGGAAGAGCCATCTTCTGTTTTAAACAATTGTGGCGAACAGTTTAAAAGAGATTTCTGCTAAAGGAAATCCTCGACGTTCGTGCTTGTATGATCACTAATGTAACAGAGATCAATAAAGACCACTGTAGTCGTTTTCTTGCGGCTATTAATTAGCATAGCAATGGGGCCACCAATGCTTAAGCAGCGGCGTGTGCGATGATTTCACTGCTAGCGCCGTCAAACGACCATCTCAATGTGGACAATCAATCGATAGGACGTCCTGGGAACCCTTTTACGCTGGTTAGGCTTAGGGTAAATTACCTCACGGGTTCCCCCTCCACTCCCTCCGTTATGCCCTGACTGACTGAATCAGAGTGGCTGCTGTGTTTTCACTGTGTCACACTCATTCTCTAATCTCCAGTCCTTGTACCGACAAGTTATTGCAACCCGGCCCTCCTTTGAAAACACTGCTGTTGGCGGGGTCGTGACCTCCGGCTGCCCCCGGCAGACTGCTGGTGTGTAGAAGCCCAGCAGGTGCTGTAACTGTCTGTGAGCAACACGACTGAGACTTCAGCGTCAAGGTGTCACATTCAATAAGCGCTACGGCACTGAGATGTTTTTCCGTAGAAAAGCCAGTGAGATAGTCAAAGTAGAACCCAAGTGTAAATAGTTCAATGTCCTCTGAGCGAAGGTTTCAGGTCAATGTTATAAGGACAAACTTCTGAAAGGTCTCTATAAAAAGTAACTGTCCTGAATAATTGCAGTAGGTGAGACTGCTCAAAGGTCAGGGGTCAACACAGAAGTGGGTTTTGGGGTTTTTATTGGAGACAAATCCGAAAAAAAAAACATTACAACCCCACCCCAATACACACACCAACACATGGACCAACACACACACACACCAACACACACACACACCAACACATACACACACACCAACACACACAAACCAACATATACACACACACCAACACACACAAACTAACACATACACACGCCAACACATACACACACACACCAACAAACACACACACCAACACACACACCAACATAACAAGCAAAGAGATATGTTCTGTAGCGTAGCTTCTTCAGTATCTGCCCGGGCACCTCACATTTGCACTAACGACAAGGACACACCGATATTTAATCAAATTAGCGCAGCAATAACTGCTGTGTCTGCAAGGTCTCCTCCACCCTCGACGAACGGCAGTAAAAGTGTGCGGGGGGGGCAAGGGGGGGCGAGGGGAGGCGGCTGCGATGTGACTTAAGTGGCAGTAGAGGGACGACACGGTCCATTAACTCTCAAATTAAGCATTCCCTGCCGGGCACCCGTTTTGTCCTTAGCCGTAAAAAGGCTCGACACGGAGAAGCGCTTCCCGCGTTTCCATGCCGAGGTCTCAGCCGCTCCCCTCGGGTTTGGCGGCCGTGTCTTCAGGTCGGCGCCGAGCGGCGGCCAATTAACACGCTGGAATGACAAGCGGCAGCTCACACACACGGGATATGTGCCCGAGCCTGTCTCGTACCGGTCAAAGTGCCAGGCTCTCTTATTGACTTCTAACGTGTGTAACAGCGTTGACACAGGAGATTCGCAGCACATCTGTGTGTCAGCATGCTTTTGTTTAGGTGCTAGGATCAGTCTGTAATTGGGGAAATACACGCGCGGACAAGCCAGTTTTCGCACAGATGCATGTGTATAGGTTTAGTTTGGACCATTTCCCTGTTGCTTTATTCCCGAGCAAGGAAGTGGAGCACGGAAGTTCCGATCTTTACGGCGTCAGTCTGCCCACACTCCTGTCTTCCCTCAGTCAGCAGCAAATGTAAATGGTTTTAACTTGTTTTTATACCATTTTCATGGTACAATGATGTACAATGATAAGCAATCACAGAGTGTTGAAGGTACAATCATAAACAAGTATGTTGGAGATGATTAGCATAACGGCTATCCAGACAGTGTTATGAAACTGTATAAATAGCTGTGTCCGAGGGTGAGAGGTTAGTTCCATCTACACACATCTCGGTTAAATTCAATGACCACAAAGGCTCATTTATTTCAGTTTCCGTCACTAAGAATATTATTTTATATAATATTTCCACTACACAAACCGGAATCGATATTCAGAATGATCAGTAGAAACGCTTTACGTTACACCTGTGGCATGAAGTATGCTGTAAAAAGGAAAACCTAATCAAAAGACAAACTAGAACAAATATCCACATCTGTGCACACCTGGAACAAAGATCCACATATGTGCACACCTGGAACAACAATCAACATCTGTGTACACCTAGAACAAAGATCTACATCTGTGCACACCTGGAACAAAGTTCCACATCTGTTCACACCTGGAACAAAGTTCCACATCTGTCAATGGCAAAATAATAAATGGTTTGGCTGCAGCTCTGGTGTCTCACACAATTTAAAATTTGTATTTTCCTCGTAATTCTGAACAGCGAAAATCAACCGAAAAACAATGTCTATTGGAACAAACATTACATGTGTAGCAGGCTAATTAAATATGTAGGATGACACAACCTCCTTGTCTGTCGTAACCAAGGATACTGCACACGAGGATGCCGTGTGCACACATCACTTATGGGGCAAAACTATCTGATCAAAAATATCACTCACCATTTGTAAAAGGGACATTCAGTTCCACATGTGTCTTGGCTGGGTGTCTGTGTGCATTTAGTTTGTCTAGTATTCCAGTTCAGATACACTAGCCACATCTAACACCCTATCAGAATTACGTATAGGAACAAAACTATCTGCAACTTTATAAACTACTGTTTTTCTTTGCAGTGATCATGCAGGGCACACAGCATTTGATAGACAGCACCTGACGGAAGCTCCACCTCGGCACAACCAGACCACAGCCAGACCACAGCTGGTGACCACAGCCAGACCACAGCCAGACCACAGCTGCTGACCACAGCCAGACCACAGCTGCTGACCACAGCCAGACCACAGCTGCTGACCACAGCCAGACCACAGCAGGTGACCACAGCCGATGACCGCAGCCAGACCACAGCAATTTACTACAGCCAGACTATAGCCAGACCACAGCTAGTGACCACAGGCAGACCACAGCCGGTGACCACAGGCAGACCACAGCCGGTGACCACAGCCAGAGAACAGCCGGTGAACAATGATTAAACGCTGGCCGGTTTGTTTGGCATCTGTCAGTGTCTCGCTCGTATCTAATAGGTTATTGGCAGCTTGTGAACGACTTGTAGAAGCCGTAACGCACATGGTCCCGTGGATCACTTTATAACACGTAGAACAAACAGACAGATCTGAACACAGCAGTGGGATTGGAGGAGGACAGACGACCAATCAGCATTAGAGACACCAGCAGACAGACAGATCTGAACACAGCAGTGGGATTGGAAGAGGACAGACGACCAATCAGCATTAGAGACACCAGCAGACAGACAGATCTGAACACAGCAGTGGGATTGGAAGAGGACAGACGACCAATCAGCATTAGAGACACCAGCAGGCAGAATCCTGCACAGAGGACTTCAGCTCCAGGATCTTTAGTCTGGAGAAATAAAAATCAACGAGAAGTAGGTCCCGAAGCTTTTATTCCCGAGTTTGACAATTCCTCTCCGGGGGGAAGGGGGTATGTCTGCGTTCTGTTCCAGTCAGCTATGCATGGTTTAAGGCATACGTCACTTTCAAGCCAACACCCGATGATTAAACCATCAGAGAGCATCGGAGAGGGATGATGGAGGTGGGGCAGATCCTCACAAGCCGCTCACCTCCAGAGGCCAACCTGAAATGACCTTGATTTATCAGGTCTGGATCACGTCTGCAGCTTGTCCTCGTAAATCCAAGGCCGAAGCCTCCAGATAGTTTTGATGATCAATAAAATATAATTGGATTTTTTTCACATATTTTACCAGAAGTATTATAAAACCAGATGGAAAACTGTAAATTCCGTGCTTTAATGGTCGTCAGTGACACTTCCTGTAAATGAATCTCTCCGTAACAGCCTACCTATGGGTCTGGACGGAACCGGGTCGCAAAAAAAGTTCTAGTGGTTTCATGCTGATTTCTGTGAATCGGACAGTGATTAAAATACAGAACAGAACCTGTCACAAATACAGAACAGAACCTGTCACAAATACAGAACCTGTAACAAATACAGAACAAGTCACAAATACAGAACAAGTCACAAATACAGAACAGCATATGTCACAAATACAGAAACAGAACCTGTCACAAATACAGAACAAGTCACAAATACAGAACAGAACATGTCACAAATACAGAAACAGAACCTGTCACAAATACAGAACAAGTCACAAATACAGAACAGAACATGTCACAAATACAGAACAAGTCACAAATACAGAACAGAACAAGTCACAAATACAGAACCTGTAACAAATACAGAACAAGTCACAAATACAGAACAAGTCACAAATACAGAACAGAACCTGTCACAAATACAGAACAAGTCACAAATACAGAACAAGTCACAAATACAGAACAGAACAAGTCACAAATACAGAACCTGTCACAAATACAGAACAGAGCCTGTTACAAATACAGAACAGAACAAGTCACAAATACAGAACCTGTAACAAATACAGAACAAGTCACAAATACAGAACAAGTCACAACTACAGAACAAGTCACAAATACAGAACAGAACAAGTCACAAATACAGAACAAGTCACAAATACAGAACAGAACAAGTCACAAATACAGAACCTGTCACAAATACAGAACATAGCCTGTTACAAATACAGCACAGAACAAGTCACAAATACAGAACAAGCACAAAAGTGTTTCCATTTAAGGAATCAACCCACAACACTCCTATTCAACCTTAAATAAAACTGTTACATGACTTTGCACGTCATTATTCACAAATGGAATCCCGATCTATGGTCGGAGTAAACATAGTGTCCCACCAGAGCCGTCCGTATGAAGTCGAAAGGAAGGACTGGGAGAGAGGGAACACACTTCATTAAATCAATTAGGTCTGCAGCTGGAGTCTCGGCCAGGGAGAATTACTCGATCAGGACGAACAGGACAATCCTAGACTCAATAGAACTGTGAGGAGCAGCCAGACGGGGAATCCACAAGAACCAAGAGAGAACGGAGACAAAGTGTGTGAAAGAAACAGAAGGTAGAGGGGAGAAGATAGATTGTATGTAATGGAAAGAGGAGTGAAAGAGAGGGCCGGTGGGGTGTGTGTGTGTGTGTGTGTGTGTGCACAGGGGGGAGGGATTAGCCTGAGGGTCAGCTGCTTTCTCACCTAGCTTTACTGCCACGAAATGAGCCGAGGCCTTCAGGAAATTAACGAGGCAGTGAGGAGAGCAGCCGGCACTCTGACCTTCTCCTCTTTCGAAACGCACGCATGCAGAGACAAACAGATATACACACCCACCTTCCTGTCCCCATCTATCTGTCCTCACACACATCTCTCTGTCCTATCACACACACAGGCCCAACCCCTTGACAGGCCCAACCCCTTGACCAGCCCAACCCCTTGACAGGCCCAACCCCTTGACCAGCCCAACCCCTTGACCAGCCCAACCCCTTGACAGGCCCAACCCAGAGACAGGCCCAACCCCTTGACAGGCCCAACCCCTTGACAGACCCAACCCCTTGACAGGCCCAACCCCTTGACAGGCCCAACCCCTTGACAGGGACTCATGTAGGCGAGATGGCAGACAATTCACCTTCATCCGGCCCACTCAGCTCCCCACCCAACTTCACCATGGTGACGAACTGAAGAAACTGAATCATCAGACGTGTTCAGAGCGAGGGCTTTGTCAATAATGGAATCATTCATATCCCCTGCTGTGGGCTATGAAATACAACAATGCATTCTGGGTAGAGAATGTGTAGGGAGATCATCATCCAGATACTAATCAATGTGGAACAAAACAGAAAACAACCAAAACACTCAACAGAAATGGAGAGTGACAGGCCCCCAGACTCCTGCTACACTACACACACACACACACACACACACACACACACACACACACACACACACACTGCACTAAACAATCATTAACATTCTAGACAGCGGGAAGCCTGGCCCCTTTCATCTCCATGTCTTTAATGGATGCTCGCATAAAATATTTATCAGCTCTACATCCTGTAGGTAATTGTCTCCAGCGCTCCAACGGTTAGCTGCGTGCTAACTCCCGGGGACGGGGGGAAGGGGGTAAAGGTTAAAGTGCAGTTGACCTGAAGGCTGGTAAGTGGTGTTTAACAGAGGTTCCCCCTGTTCATCAAACACGGAGGCTGAGCTGTCTAAGCTGTCCACTTGTCCTCGGCTCGTGTGGCGGAATGTAGTGTCTTTTTTGGAACAGAGCCGGTGTCACGGTTAAAACAGAGCCGGTGTCACGGTTAAAACAGAGCCGGTGTCACGGTTAAAACAGAGCCAGACACACAGTTAAAACAGAGCCAGTGTCACGGTTAAAACAGAGCCGGTGTCACGGTTAAAACAGAGCCGGCGTCACGGTTAAAACAGAGCCGGTGTCACGGTTAAAACAGAGCCGGTGTCACGGTTAAAACAGAGCCGGTGTCACGGTTAAAACAGAGCCGGTGTCATGGTTAAAACAGAGCCGGCGTCACGGTTAAAACAGAGCCGCCGTCACGGTTAAAACAGAGCCGGTGTCACGGTTAAAACAGAGCCAGTGTCACGGTTAAAACAGAGCCAGTGTCACGGTTAAAACAGAGCTAGACACACGGTTAAAACAGAGCCGGCATCACGGTTAAAACAGAGCCGGCGTCACGGTTAAAACAGAGCCGGCGTCATGGTTAAAACAGAGCCAGTGTCACGGTTAAAACAGAGCCGGCGTCACGGTTAAAACAGAGCTAGACACACGGTTAAAACAGAGCCAGTGTCACGGTTAAAACAGAGCCGGTGTCACGGTTAAAACAGAGCCGGCGTCACGGTTAAAACAGAGCCAGTGTCACGGTTAAAACAGAGCCGGCGTCACAGTTAAAACAGAGCCGGTGTCACGGTTAAAACAGAGCCGGTGTCACGGTTAAAACAGAGCTAGACACACGGTTAAAACAGAGCCGGCGTCACGGTTAAAACAGAGCCAGTGTCACGGTTAAAACAGAGCCGGCGTCACGGTTAAAACAGAGCCGCCATCACGGTTAAAACAGAGCTAGACACACGGTTAAAACAGAGCCAGTGTCACGGTTAAAACAGAGCCGGTGTCGCGGTTAAAACAGAGTTGGCGTCACGGTTAAAACAGAGCCAGTGTCACGGTTAAAACAGAGCCGGCGTCACGGTTAAAACAGAGCCAGTGTCACGGTTAAAACAGAGCCGGCGTCACGGTTAAAACAGAGCCGGTGTCACGGTTAAAACAGAGCCGGTGTCACGGTTAAAACAGAGCTAGACACACGGTTAAAACAGAGCCGGCGTCACGGTTAAAACAGAGCCGCCGTCACGGTTAAAACAGAGCCGCGTCACGGTTAAAACAGAGTTTATCAGCTGGGAACACATGCAGAGAACGGGATTCTTTTTCTTTTCTAGAAAGATCCCAGAGAAAGGCGAAAGTATTTTGCGACCAGTTAACCCGACCAGTTAACCCGACCAGTTAACCCGACCAGTTAACCCGACCAGTTAACCCAAGAGGTTGAATGTTGATAGATAAAATGACAACATTTCACAGCCAAGACCCCGGAAGAAGATTGAGATGTCAGCGAAGCCAGATAGACGTGCAACGCTCCAGAAAATGAGATCTCCCCAGGGAATATTTTACATTACAGCAGCCAAAACATTAAAGACATCTCTACACTCCGTTCTCCAGGCATCTTCTGTAAAGAAACCGTTTTTTTCTTTTCGGCTCAGTCAGAGACAGCCACAGGCTCAGAAGCAATTGGCCCAGTTGAAGGCCCCTGTATTAGCGGTTTTAGAAAGGTTGGGGGGTATTTGTGAAACAGAGAGTGAGAGTGTGTGTGTGCTTGTGTGAGAGAAAAAAATTAAGACAGAGTGACTGACTAAGTGAGTGTGTGTTAAGAGAGAAAAGCAGCATGGTGATTGGCCGGTGACCGTCCTACCGACCTTTATTAGCCAGGTAACCGGAGGAAGCTCCTCCCATCTGTGGCTTGTCTGATCTGCTTCCAGACTCCCATTCGCCCAATTTAGCCGCCCCTGCCGCCAGGACAGTCACAGGGGCTAGAACGCCTCTGGAGTCCTGGCTTTCAAAGGATCTCTCCATCAAAGGGTAGCTGACAACCTGAAAGCCACTGAGTATGGAGAGAGAGAAAGAGAAAGATATAAATATAAAGAGATGGAGACAGAGGGGATATGGAGAGAGAGAGATAGATAGAAATATAAAAAGATGGAGACAGAGGGGATATGGAGAGAGAGAGATAGATAGAAATATAAAAAGATGGAGACAGAGGGGATATGGAGAGAGAGAGATAGATAGAAATATAAAAAGATGGAGACAGAGGGGATATGGAGAGAGAGAGATAGATAGAAATATAAAAAGATGGAGACAGAGGGGAGAAATAAACATAGTTTATTGGCCCACTCACTGGAAGTGTAACAGAGTGACAGGGAGATAAAGACAGACAAAGGCTGACAGACAAACAGAGAGACGGAAGGAGACAGACAAACAAACAAACAGAAAAACAACCAGAACAACAAACAGACAGAGACAAACTGGCAGACACAAACAGACAAACAGACTGACAGACAGTGTAATGTACACAGCCTCTGAACCTTAGAGAGTCATTAGAGAACCTACAATGGAGTTTGTATGGAGGTTTCATTGATATCCAGGTGGGCTGGAGTCATTGATGAAGGTATAGCACAGGTTCTGACAGCAGCTGTAATCTGTAGGACTCTGCCACTTTCACCTGGAACCAGAAAGCATAAAGGAGGACGGGTCAAAGTTCACAATACCTTTAATGAATAATCATCAATGTCTGAATTTCAAGGTGCTCTCATAGATGACTGAATTTACTGAATTGACATGGGATTGGTCCTATCAGTGGTGACCGTGATGTAGAACGACACATTCACATGGGATTGGTCCAATCAGGGGGACCGTGATGCAGAACGACACATTCACATGGGATTGGTCCAATCAGGGGGGACCGTGATGCAGAACGACACATTCACATGGGATTGGTCCTATCAGTGGTGACCGTGATGTAGAACGACACATTCACATGAGATTGGTCCAATCAGTGGTGACCGTGATGTAGTACGACACATTCACATGGGATTGGTCCAATCAGTGATAACCGTGATGTAGAACAATACATTCACATGAGATTGGTCCAATCAGTGGTGACCGTGATGTAGAACGATAAATTCACATGAGATTGGTCCAATCAGTGGTGACCGTGATGCAGAACGACACATTCACATGAGATTGGTCCAATCAGTGGTGACCGTGATGTAGAACGACACATTCACATGAGATTGGTCCAATCAGTGGTGACCGTGATGTAGAACGACACATTCACATGGGATTGGTCCAATCAGTGGTGACCGTGATGTAGAACGACACATTCACATGAGATTGGTCCAATCAGGGGGACCGTGATGTAGAACGACACATTCACATGGGATTGGTCCTATCAGTGGGGACCGTGATGTAGAACGACACATTCACATGGGATTGGTCCTATCAGTGGTGACCGTGATGTAGAACGACACATTCACATGGGATTAGTCCTATCAGTGGTGACCGTGATGTAGAACGACACATTCACATGGGATTGGTCCAATCAGTGATAACCGTGATTTAGAACAACACATTCACATGAGATTGGTCCAATCAGGGGGGACCGTGATGTAGAACGACACATTCACATGAGATTGGTCCAATCAGGGGGACCGTGATGTAGAACGACACATTCACATGAGATTGGTCCAATCAGGGGGGACCGTGATGTAGAACGACACATTCACATGGGATTGGTCCTATCAGTGGTGACCGTGATGCAGAACGGGGTAACATACAGAATGACATAACATCCTGCCTCACCCGTACTCCTCTCCCCCGCCTCCGTCTGCAGTTGCACATCCACGGAGAAAGGAGATTCTTGGAAAACCTCCAGGACGTCGCCTCCCACGATCACAATTTTTGACGCCGCACCTGTCATGGAATACAAACGCCCCTGGATGAGTAATCAGGACCATTCATCGCTGTGACGACCCACTTGACATCCGATGCCAAACTCATTACATCCCCGTGATGAGGATCTGAACTACGACGGGTCCACGGCGTTCACTACATAACAAAAAGTTCTAGTTCTGGATATTTCTCTCTTCTCTGTCCCTGGCTGTTGCTCTCCATCTTCCTCAATCTGTATCTTCCTCACTCTGCGTCTTCCTCACTCTGCGTCTTCCTCACTCTGCGTCTTCCTCACTCTGCGTCTTCCTCACTCTGCGTCTTCCTCACTCTGCGTCTTCCTCACTTTGCGTCTTCCTCACTTTGCGTCTTCCTCACTTTGCGTCTTCCTCACTCTGCGTCTTCCTCACTCTGCGTCTTCCTCACTCTGCGTCTTCCTCACTCTGCGTCTTCCTCACTCTGCGTCTTCCTCACTCTGCGTCTTCCTCACTCTGCGTTTTCTTCACTCTGCGTCTTCCTCACTCTGCGTCTTCCTCACTCTGCGTCTTCCTCACTCTGCGTCTTCCTCACTCTGCGTCTTCCTCACTCTGCGTCTTCCTCACTCTGCGTCTTCCTCACTCTGTGTCTTCCTCACTCTGCGTCTTCCTCACTCTGTGTCTTCCTCACTCTGCGTCTTCCTCACTCTGTGTCTTCCTCACTCTGCGTCTTCCTCACTTTGTGTCTTCCTCACTCTGTATCTTCCTCACTCTGTGTCTTCCTCACTCTGCGTCTTCCTCGCTCTGTGTCTTCCTCACTCTGCGTCTTCCTCACTCTGTGTCTTCCTCACTCTGCGTCTTCCTCACTCTGTGTCTTTCTCACTCTGCGTCTTCCTCGCTCTGTGTCTTCCTCACTCTGCGTCTTCCTCTATCTCTCCAACACACTTTGTCCCAGTACAGTTCTCTCTCTGCCCGTCAGCTGGGTGGATGATTAACATATGATAGAGTCCTGTGGAGACGTCTGCCAGGTCCCAACTCATGAATACCTCCATCCCCAGATCCAGCCTCTGGTTAGCATGCAGATCAGACGGGTCTATCGACAGACCCTTCGTGTCAGAGACAGCACGACATCGGTTACACTTGGGGGCGGCGCTTTAATCTGGCGAGAACCAAAGCAGCTGCCGACGGCACGAGTTCATAAAGAAAATGTGGTCCTGGGGAATATGTTCCCGGGAATGTGGGCCGAGGTATGTGGTCTTGGGAACGTGGTCCCGGGAATGTGGGCCAGGGAATGTGAGCCGGGGAATGTGGTCCCGGGAATGTGGTCACGAGAATGTGGTCCTGGGAATGTGGTCCAGAGAATGTGGTCCCGGGAATGTGGTCCCGAGGATGTGGGCCGGGGTATGTGGTCCCGGGAATGTGGGCCTCAGGAATGTGGTCCTGAGAATGTGGTCCAGAGGATGTGGTCCAGAGGATGTGGTCCAGAGGATGTGGTCCAGAGCTCCCCCTCAGCATTTAGTAGCGGCCGCTGTAACAACATCCATCAGCAGCCAGTCTTACTGAGAAACACTGTGTTATTTCAGATAATCACCTGCTTGCTCCCAGACCCCCCCCGCTGTGGTCTCACACCTGTCCAGGCTCCAAATCACTCAGACTGTGGACGTCTGGGCATAATGATTTATATGCTGGCACTACTGTGGTCATTTGATTTATAAGCTGGCACTACTGTGGTCATGTGATTTATATGCTGGCACTACTGTGGTCATGTGATTTATAAGCTGGCACTACTGTGGTCATGTGATTTATATGCTGGCACTACTGTGGTCATGTGATTTATATGCTGGCACTACTGTGGTCATGTGATTTATATGCTGGCACTACTGTGGTCATGTGATTTATATGCTGGCACTACTGTGGTCATGTGATTTATATGCTGGCACTACTGTGGTCATGTGATTTATATGCTGGCACTACTGTGGTCATGTGATTTATATGCTGGCACTACTGTGGTCATGTGATTTATATGCTGGCACTACTGTGGTCATGTGATTTATAAGCTGGCACTACTGTGGTCATGTGATTTATATGCTGGCACTACTGTGGTCATGTGATTTATAAGCTGGCACTACTGTGGTCATGTGATTTATATGCTGGCACTACTGTGGTCATGTGATTTATAAGCTGGCACTACTGTGGTCATGTGATTTATATGCTGGCACTACTGTGGTCATGTGATTTATATGCTGGCACTACTGTGGTCATGTGATTTATAAGCTGGCACTACTGTGGTCATGTGATTTATATGCTGGCACTACTGTGGTCATGTGATTTATAAGCTGGCACTACTGTGGTCATTTGATTTATAAGCTGGCACTACTGTGGTCATGTGATTTATAAGCTGGCACTACTGTGGTCATTTGATTTATATGCTGGCACTACTGTGGTCATGTGATTTATATGCTGGCACTACTGTGGTCATGTGATTTATATGCTGGCACTACTGTGGTCATGTGATTTATATGCTGGCACTACTGTGGTCATGTGATTTATATGCTGGCACTACTGTGGTCATGTGATTTATATGCTGGCACTACTGTGGTCATGTGATTTATATGCTGGCACTACTGTGGTCATGTGATTTATATGCTGGCACTACTGTGGTCATGTGATTTATATGCTGGCACTACTGTGGTCATGTGATTTATATGCTGGCACTACTGTGGTCATGTGATTTATATGCTGGCACTACTGTGGTCATGTGATTTATATGCTGGCACTACTGTGGTCATGTGATTTATATGCTGGCACTACTGTGGTCATGTGATTTATATGCTGGCACTACTGTGGTCATGATTTATATGCTGCACTACTGTGGTCATTGATTTATGCTGGCACTACTGTGGTCATGTGATTTATATGCTGGCACTACTGTGGTCATGTGATTTATATGCTGGCACTACTGTGGTCATGTGATTTATATGCTGGCACTACTGTGGTCATGTGATTTATATGCTGGCACTACTGTGGTCATGTGATTTATATGCTGGCACTACTGTGGTCATGTGATTTATATGCTGGCACTACTGTGGTCATGTGATTTATATGCTGGCACTACTGTGGTCATGTGATTTATATGCTGGCACTACTGTGGTCATGTGATTTATATGCTGGCACTACTGTGGTCATGTGATTTATATGCTGGCACTACTGTGGTCATGTGATTTATATGCTGGCACTACTGTGGTCATGTGATTTATATGCTGGCACTACTGTGGTCATGTGATTTATATGCTGGCACTACTGTGGTCATGTGATTTATATGCTGGCACTACTGTGGTCATGTGATTTATATGCTGGCACTACTGTGGTCATGTGATTTATATGCTGGCACTACTGTGGTCATGTGATTTATATGCTGGCACTACTGTGGTCATGTGATTTATATGCTGGCACTACTGTGGTCATGTGATTTATATGCTGGCACTACTGTGGTCATGTGATTTATATGCTGGCACTACTGTGGTCATGTGATTTATATGCTGGCACTACTGTGGTCATGTGATTTATATGCTGGCACTACTGTGGTCATGTGATTTATATGCTGGCACTACTGTGGTCATGTGATTTATATATGCTGGCACTACTGTGGTCATGTGATTTATATGCTGGCACTACTGTGGTCATGTGATTTATATGCTGGCACTACTGTGGTCATGTGATTTATATGCTGGCACTACTGTGGTCATGTGATTTATATGCTGGCACTACTGTGGTCTGTGGTCATGTGTCATTTATATGCTGGCACTACTGTGGTCATGTGATTTATATGCTGGCACTACTGTGGTCATGTGATTTATATGCTGGCACTACTGTGGTCATGTGATTTATATGCTGGCACTACTGTGGTCATGTGATTTATATGCTGGCACTACTGTGGTCATGTGGTCACTGTGGTCATTTATATGCTGGCACTACTGTGGTCATGTGATTTATATGCTGGCACTACTGTGGTCATGTGATTTATATGCTGGCACTACTGTGGTCATGTGATTTATATGCTGGCACTACTGTGGTCATGTGATTTATATGCTGGCACTACTGTGGTCATGTGATTTATATATGCTGGCACTACTGTGGTCTGTGGTCATGTGATTTATATGCTGGCACTACTGTGGTCATGTGATTTATATGCTGGCACTACTGTGGTCATGTGATTTATATGCTGATTTATTTATATGCTGGCACTACTGTGGTCATGTGATTTATATGCTGGCACTACTGTGGTCATGTGATTTATATGCTGGCACTACTGTGGTCATGTGATTTATATGCTGGCACTACTGTGGTCATGTGATTTATATGCTGACTGTGGTTTGATTTATATGCTGGCACTACTGTGGCTCACTGTGTCATTTATATGCTGGCACTACTGTGGTCATGTGATTTATATGCTGGCACTACTGTGGTCATGTGATTTATATGCTGGCACTACTGTGGTCATGCTGATTTATTTATGCTGGCACTACTGTGGTCATGTGATTTATATGCTGGCACTACTGTGGTCATGCTGATTTGATTTATGCTGGCACTACTGTGGTCATGCTGATTTATATATGCTGGCACTACTGTGGTCATGTGATTTATATGCTGGCACTACTGTGGTCATGTGGCTCATGGTCATGTGATTTATATGCTGGCACTACTGTGGTCATGTGATTTATAAGCTGGCACTACTGTGGTCATGTGATTTATATGCTGGCACTACTGTGGTCATGTGATTTATAAGCTGGCACTACTGTGGTCATGTGATTTATATGCTGGCACTACTGTGGTCATGTGATTTATATGCACTACTGTGGCACTGGCACTACTGTGGTCTGTGGTCATTTGATTTATAAGCTGGCACTACTGTGGTCATGTGATTTATAAGCTGGCACTACTGCGGTCATTTGATTTATAAGCTGGAACTACTGTGGTCATGTGATTTATATGCTGGCACTACTGTGGTCATGTGATTTATAAGCTGGCACTACTGTGGTCATGTGATTTATATGCTGGCACTACTGTGGTCATGTGATTTATAAGCTGGCACTACTGCGGTCATTTGATTTATAAGCTGGAACTACTGTGGTCATGTGATTTATATGCTGGCACTACTGTGGTCATGTGATTTATATGCTGGCACTACTGTGGTCATGTGATTTATATGCTGGCACTACTGTGGTCATGTGATTTATATGCTGGAACTACTGTGGTCATGTGATTTATATGCTGGCACTACTGTGGTCATGTGATTTATAAGCTGGCACTACTGTGGTCATGTGATTTATAAGCTGGAACTACTGTGGTCATGTGATTTATATGCTGGCACTACTGTGGTCATGTGATTTATATGCTGGCACTACTGTGGTCATGTGATTTATATGCTGGCACTACTGTGGTCATGTGATTTATAAGCTGGCACTACTGTGGTCATGTGATTTATATGCTGGCACTACTGTGGTCATGTGATTTATATGCTGGCACTACTGTGGTCATGTGATTTATATGCTGGCACTACTGTGGTCATGTGATTTATATGCTGGCACTACTGTGGTCATGTGATTTATAAGCTGGCACTACTGCGGTCATTTGATTTATAAGCTGGAACTACTGTGGTCATGTGATTTATATGCTGGCACTACTGTGGTCATGTGATTTATAAGCTGGCACTACTGTGGTCATGTGATTTATAAGCTGGAACTACTGTGGTCATGTGATTTATATGCTGGCACTACTGTGGTCATGTGATTTATATGCTGGCACTACTGTGGTCATGTGATTTATATGCTGGCACTACTGTGGTCATGTGATTTATATGCTGGCACTACTGTGGTCATGTGATTTATATGCTGGCACTACTGTGGTCATGTGATTTATATGCTGGCACTACTGTGGTCACGGTCTCTGCTCCATTACCATTCAGGCACATCTGCAGACATCACTAAACAACAGAAATGGGTCCTGGGCGTCACAACAGAGGGGCGTGTCCAGTGTCCGACAAGCCTGATGGGAAGCCAGACCACCCCGCTCATAATTTCCCCCCCTCAATAGTTAGTCAGCAACTTGTCCAGTCAGCCAGTTATTCAGACAGTCAGTCATCCCACTGTCAATATGCACCTGTTCTCAGTTACATGTGTCTGTTCTGCACCGTTTCTGTATTTCCACCTAAATGTTGCGTGAGGTTGCTACCTTCCAGAAGAATCCAACGCTCTGATCTGTCGACCACAATGGGATCTACTCCACAAACTGAGTGCCAAGGAATACACCGGACTCATGACAACGGCATGACAACGGCATGACAACGGCATGACAACGACATGACAACGGCATGACAACGGCATGACAACTGCATGACAACGGCATGACAACGGCATGACAACGGCATGACAACCGCATGACAACCGCATGACAACCGAATGACAACTGCATGACAACGGCATGACAACTGCATGACAACGGCATGACAACCGCACAGCTACTGTGCACCAAAACCAATCAGGGGATAAAATGTTCACACATTATTATGGAAGCTCCTCGGATTCTTCTGGGTGAAGAAAAAAAGAAATATTGCCAAGGGTGTCTGATGATGCCATTGCCATGACAACAGCAGCACACATACCAACATATTTGTTAGTAAAAAAAAAAGTTTCATCCATAGATACAAAGCAGTTAAAATCTACGGTTAACATACAGTATTGTTACAAGATGCAGCACACTGCTTTATTTCCTGAATAGAAAGACTACGTAGAAAACACAACCAAACATACGAGTGAATAACTCAGGTTCCCTGAAGGAGGAAGCTGCTTCCAGGTGATACTATCAGAGAACATGCCTTCTGCTCTTCACCTCTCTATATGACGCGTGACCATCCTGAGGGAAACAGGGTTACAGATGTTAGCCCAAGACAGCGTATCTGAGGGTAGATGTGGTAGGCATTCTATAGTTGGAGAAGGAATACGCACAATTGTACCAAAATGCAGTTAGCATGAAAAGCGCTACGCACATTCCATTGATTTCATGCAATCCGTTTCAAGGACAGTTATGGAAAAGGACAGTTATAGAAAAGTTTGGACCTCAAAAAAGAAAAGAGAAGTAACAACGGGTTTCTGATATGACTATGGTGATGTATTTGACCAGTCGATAAACTTGTTTAATAAAAGTCAGCAGAACCCGACGAGTGCAAATAAAAATATGCAATATTTTCCTCAACATTCATGTGTTTATTATGGCTTGGCTACATCGGAGAAAAAAATCCACCCAGTTAATATATGCATAAGTAGCCCCCAGTCAGAAGGATATTATGAACACTGATTGGGTTAATCCAGTGGCTGCTCTTTTGACCCGCCCCTCCATCTCACGGGGCTAGAAGAAAGATACCAGACATATTTCAAAGAAGGAAAATATTACCATAACTGCTTCCAGCCACAGCGTCCAGTTCACCTTAAGTAGATGGTTAAGCGGACACCAACACACACATGTATGAAGGTATGAAGCTCGTTCAGTGTGAGACGGGGTAGGATCTGTGTGACATCATCACCTGGAAGGCGGGGTAGGATCTGTGTGACATCATCACCTGGAAGGCGGGGTAGGATCTGTGTGACATCATCACCTGGAAGGCGGGGTAGGATCTGTGTGACATCATCACCTGGAAGGCGGGGTAGGATCTGTGTGACATCATCACCTGGAAGGCGGGGTAGGATCTGTGTGACATCATCACCTGGAAGGCGGGGTAGGATCTGTGTGACATCATCACCTGGAAGGCGGGGTAGGATCTGTGTGACATCATCACCTGGAAGGCGGGGTAGGATCTGTGTGACATCATCACCTGGAAGGCGGGGTAGGATCTGTGTGACATCATCACCTGGAAGGCGGGGTAGGATCTGTGTGACATCATCACCTGGAAGGCGGGGTAGGATCTGTGCGACGATGGCTGATAAATGACATCATCACCTCGAAGGCGGGGCTTCATGTATTTTAATGGCTTGGAAATGTGTGATAAAATGGTGACTCAATGTTGCATATGACAGCACATTTCCCACACAAGTCCAGAATTTGTCCTGTTTCCATGGACACGGACCGGCGCCAGTCAACCAGTAAGGCGTGGCCCGGTCGGGGTTTGGGGGTTGTTCTGTTACGTGAAAACACAGGATGATGTCCTGATAGAAAAGCCAAGTGTACCAGGACAAGTTAGCCTAATTCTTCTGCGTAACCCGAAAGCGAACTAGCGTTAATAGTTTACACCAGTAGGTCCCTGGTAAAACGTGTACAGGGGAAACAGGGGAGTCTAGAGCTGTCATTAGCATAATCATTTGCATAATAATTTGCATAATCACTGTGGCCCTGGTATCAGGGTAAAGCACTAGTGGCCACACCTACCTAGCGGCCTGCCATTGGTCCACATCCCGTCGTAGACAACCCCAGAACAATGGACCAAGATCCCCTGACCGTTGAAGAGGTTATCGCGCCACTGGCCCTGTCAGAGAGAGTGAAAGATCGCTTGTTCAGGTTCAAGCCTTGGAACACCCTCATTTCCAAACCACAAGTACTTTAATTCATTCAACTTGAGATACGAGATAACTTGTCCCGTCTAGGCCAGCTGACAGAACATGACCGAGGAGTGGTGAGCGTGCACCCCTAACGTACGTCGTCCGGGGTAACTGCATCTGCTAAATTACTTAAATATAAAATAAGTAAACGACGGGAGACACGGAAAAGTGCACGCGCCTAAGTTGTGAATGTCTGTGAGCTATAGTGGGAGAGACAATGGGAAGAAAAGACTAAGTGAGGGAGTGAGGAGTGAGAAAGTGTGTCAAACTAATTCACCAGGATCAATGCACAGACTTTGTCTGAGAGATCCAAGGCAACTCCAGACTGAAAGCTCTCGAGCACTACTTCAAAGTGGTGACACGCCCATCGGAATTCTTAATTTTGATCACATCGACGAGCCTACGGCACAGGCAGAAATACTGAGGAAAGCTAAGCCACTGCTCAGTGTGTGTGTGTGTGTGTGTGTGTGTGTGTGTGTGTCAGTGAGAAAGACAGACGGGAGAGAGGCAGAGATGTTGCCATGAGAAAATGGCAACCATTGGAGCACAAATAACATTCAAAAACATGACCAATATCTGTCCATTTATATATATATATATATATTTGTTTTTTAAGATTCCCTTGTCAATCATCCTTAATATTTCTGAACATTGATACGCTGTACATAGCCACTAACATTTATAAGGCCTTTATTGTTCTGAAACTTTTGAAGTATATATTTTTTTATTTCTTTAAACTTTTAAATAAAAGGATTGAAGGCCATTTGACAAAAGCGAGATCAAGTTAGCACCTTTGAATGTCTTGAGGCCTTGAGAGGTCATGCAGACAACTGGTTGAACGAGACTCGGCGCTAAAACCCGTTTTCGTTGCTTTATTTGTTGCCGCTCAGTGGACTATGTGGGCCCAGCGAGAACAGGCTGACATCAAAGCGTACTTTCAAACGCTTAATTATGCATTTTTAGATTAGAAGAGTTTCGTAGGTGACGTTGACTCGATTCATTTGCTTAGGCGGTCTCTCCCAATTCAAAGAGACTCACCTACGTTCCACCCCACTTGACAGCAGCAGTGAATGCACTCATCACAACCCCTCGATGGGAAGCGACACTTAGACAGGTCATCGTGCTCAACAAAAGGATGGTTGCTTCTCACTCGCCATCTCCATCGCTCTATTCAAATTCAAATCAAAGCCCCATTATGGGCATTGGAAACAAACGGTCTGTTTACATTACCAGAAGTAGTCGAGAGATGTCTTTTTCATGTTGTCGAAATACGCGTAGCCAACATTGAGCTTTTAAACACGGTTTTTACTCAGAGCAACTGGTTGCAAATCCTGCTGCTTAACATTTCGAGTGGGTCTGTGTGATCTGTGGGAAATGTGTTTGTCTTTATTGTGGTCGTTCATTTTGTAGGAGGTTAGAAAGTGCAGCTCGGTTTCCACTTCGTTGTGCACATAGCCTTTCTTCCCATGAGAAACAGGCCTGCTTATGGTGACCTCTAGCAATAGCATGACTATAATAACTGAGTGTGTACAGTCAGAGCTTTTGGATCAGTCAGAGCAGTCAAGTATTCTGCCACTGTGTGCTCTCTGTGTAGATTTTACCTCCTACAACCCAGCTAAAGTGTTCCTCCAGAACAGACAGGCCTACTCTCAACATGGGCCTCACCATACCCTCAAACCAAACCTAATCTCTGCATTTACCACGATGACCTTACACAAAACTGAAAAATGTGACTTCCTGAAAATGTCCCGCCCCTCCGGTAACTGGATCACTGACTTCCTGACCAACAGAACCCAACATGTGTAGATGTGTGGGCAGATTTGTTACTCTCAGCGCGGACGTGTGCATGTATGTATGCACTCAGTATGCACTCAGTCAGCACGCACTTACCTCTCCTCCACTCACTGAACCTCCGACTACGCAGCTGTCAAACTACTCAGGTTAGCAGGTGACGGCACTCTGGCCGTTCCCATCACTGACACCCCTGAGACTACATACAGTGAAAAGAATGTGCCACTCCACACAGACGAGACTGTGAAGGTGGTGGGTGACTCCTGGAAAAGCACCCCCACCTCCTCCCTGAGCGGAGTAATTAACTCATTCACTGCCACTGGGCTCCTACCGATGTCCTACGTGACGACAGGGCGAGATAAACAGACCCCTGTCATCCCGCCCTCCAACCATTCCACAAAAGAATCTTCTGGAATTGAAAAACGAGGGCAGAACGGGTCAATCAGGACCCACTAAATCCTATCAGTTGAAGGGTTTGTTTTCCAGTGCTGTGGCCCCTCAGAAGACCAGGCCTCTGTCCCACAAAGACCAATGGGACCACATCCACTCACCTGATTCACTGTAATCATTCTGGGACCACATCCACTCTCCTGATTCACTGTAATCATTCTGGGACCACATCCACTCTCCTGATTCACTGTAATCATTCTGGGACCACATCCACTCTCCTGATTCACTGTAATCATTCTGGGACCACATCCACTCTCCTGATTCACTGTAATCATTCTGGGACCACATCCACTCTCCTGATTCACTGTAATCATTCTGGGACCACATCCACTCACCTGATTCACTGTTATCATTCTGGGACCACATCCACTCACCTGATTCACTGTTATCATTCTGGGACCACATCCACTCACCTGATTCACTGTTATCATTCTGGGACCACATCCACTCACCTGATTCACTGTTATCATTCTGGGACCACATCCACTCACCTGATTCACTGTTATCATTCTGGGACCACATCCACTCACCTGATTCACTGTTATCATTCTGGGACCACATCCACTCTCCTGATTCACTGTAATCATTCTGGGACCACATCCACTCTCCTGATTCACTGTAATCATTCTGGGACCACATCCACTCACCTGATTCACTGTAATCATTCTGGGACCACATCCACTCTCCTGATTCACTGTAATCATTCTGGGACCACATCCACTCACCTGATTCACTGTAATCATTCTGGGACCACATCCACTCACCTGATTCACTGTTATAATTCTGGGACCACATCCACTCACCTGATTCACTGTTATCATTCTGGGACCACATCCACTCTCCTGATTCACTGTTATCATTCTGGGACCACATCCACTCTCCTGATTCACTGTAATCATTCTGGGACCACATCCACTCACCTGATTCACTGTAATCATTCTGGGACCACATCCACTCACCTGATTCACTGTTATAATTCTGGGACCACATCCACTCTCCTGATTCACTGTTATCATTCTGGGACCACATCCACTCACCTGATTCACTGTAATCATTCTGGGACCACATCCACTCACCTGATTCACTGTAATCATTCTGGGACCACATCCACTCACCTGATTCACTGTAATCATTCTGGGACCACATCCACTCACCTGATTCACTGTAATCATTCTGGGACCACATCCACTCACCTGATTCACTGTAATCATTCTGGGACCACATCCACTCTCCTGATTCACTGTAATCATTCTGGGACCACATCCACTCACCTGATTCACTGTTATCATTCTGGGACCACATCCACTCACCTGATTCACTGTTATCATTCTGGGACCACATCCACTCACCTGATTCACTGTTATCATTCTGGGACCACATCCACTCTCCTGATTCACTGTAATCATTCTGGGACCACATCCACTCTCCTGATTCACTGTAATCATTCTGGGACCACATCCACTCTCCTGATTCACTGTAATCATTCTGGGACCACATCCACTCACCTGATTCACTGTAATCATTCTGGGACCACATCCACTCACCTGATTCACTGTTATAATTCTGGGACCACATCCACTCTCCTGATTCACTGTTATCATTCTGGGACCACATCCACTCACCTGATTCACTGTTATCATTCTGGGACCACATCCACTCTCCTGATTCACTGTTATCATTCTGGGACCACATCCACTCTCCTGATTCACTGTAATCATTCTGGGACCACATCCACTCACCTGATTCACTGTAATCATTCTGGGACCACATCCACATCCACTCTCCTGATTCACTGTAATCATTCTGGGACCACATCCACTCACCTGATTCACTGTTATCATTCTGGGACCACATCCACTCTCCTGATTCACTGTAATCATTCTGGGACCACATCCACTCTCCTGATTCACTGTAATCATTCTGGGACCACATCCACTCACCTGATTCACTGTAATCATTCTGGGACCACATCCACTCTCCTGATTCACTGTAATCATTCTGGGACCACATCCACTCTCCTGATTCACTGATTCACTGTTACTCTCCTCATTCTGGGACCACATCCACTCACCTGATTCACTGTTATCATTCTGGGACCACATCCACTCACCTGATTCACTGTTATCATTCTGGGACCACATCCACTCACCTGATTCACTGTTATCATTCTGGGACCACATCCACTCACCTGATTCACTGTAATCATTCTGGGACCACATCCACTCTCCTGATTCACTGTAATCATTCTGGGACCACATCCACTCTCCTGATTCACTGTAATCATTCTGGGACCACATCCACTCACCTGATTCACTGTTATCATTCTGGGACCACATCCACTCACCTGATTCACTGTTATCATTCTGGGACCACATCCACTCTCCTGATTCACTGTTATCATTCTGGGACCACATCCACTCTCCTGATTCACTGTTATAATTCTAGCAGACGGTAGCGTCAAAGAAGCTATTTGTGTTAATAATAACAGAACAGCCTTTCCCCTCGATTCATAATAAATTCCACGATACGATCAGTTGTAGTCCTAGACAAGGAATATATTTAACACATACAAAACCCGTTGTCTGTTATGTCCTGATTTGTTGTATACCAGCTCCAATATGCCAGATACACTTCTGAGTGTGCTTTTATGTACTCTGCGATTAATGGCAGTCATGACTTGGTTTATGGCCAGATAGCGTTCCAGTTTTATCTGCTTTTCTTTTGTTTATTCTTTCCGTAGTGTCCAATGGTTATGTTTTCTTTTCCCCATAATTCATTTTGGGGCAATGGTGTTCGTGTCCTGGAGTTGGTGTGGAGCCTGCGTACGTTTGGGAACTGTCCCACAGACTGCTGGCTGAAGATCGTGTATGTGCTTTATTTCTCTTTAGGTGAAGACGTGGTATTGGAAGGTCTTCCCTTGTACCTTTCTCTCTCTACATCTCCGACTCTCTCTTTGTCTGTCTCTTTATATCGCCCTCTATGTTTCTCTTTCTCGACTCAATTTAAAGGCATTACTGGCCGGGGAAATAACTTTTTGTCAAAGCATGCTGGGAAAATAAGCAAGATAAAAATAAATACCAGAAGCGACCACAAAAGTACAAATAAAATTAAGAAATGACTTTAACACACTCTCCTTTAAAGTGTTTCTCTACCTGTGTCTCGCTGTACCTTGATCTCGCTGTCTGTCTGGAGGTTTATAGCTGGTGGTGAATAGTCAATAGTGCCCCCCGACCCCCCCCACCCCACCCCACCCCCACCCCTCTACACGGTGCCCCCGATACAGATCACAGCCAGTTCTAAATCAATGAATCCTTCGATTCATTACAAAGTTCAAGTTCGGGTCACAGAAGAAATGTAAGTTTCCTTTTGATTGCAATAGGAATAACAAGAAAGCTGTTTTATTTACGCTGAATGTGGGGGTAGGGGACTTCTTCCAGTGTTTTAACAGACCGTTCTATTGTTCAGCCGGGTCCAAATAGAAGTGGATCCAGGCCCTGTGTGTGCGGAGGACATGCCAGTAACTGTTCCTTCACAGACTCTGTTATGTACGTACTATGGTAGATACACTGGTAAGCACATCTGTATAGAAAAACAGAAACTGTAAGGCGTTTAGCACCCTGTCATTGTGGCAGGCTTGATTAAAAGCATGCGGCGTACCAAGCTAAATACACAACAGCATGATATGATATGTGCGCATAGCTCAGCTGTGACAGGGCAATGCCAATGACAGATGTTGTCGGAAAGAAATATAAACTCCAGGCCATTCTTGATCAAGACCTGTCTTTTTTTGGGGTCACAAATCAACTTTGGGTCCTAGAAAAGCCCTGTATAAATATATTATTTTTACAAATTGACTTGGACTAAGAAATCACACAGGGAAACATGGCGTCAAAACCCCAATGAGACCCAGGAGCCAAGACGTTCACCCAGGCCGGTCCGAGAATGTCGTGCCCATGGTGGTTCTGTTCTGGTCTAGCAGACCTGATCCACAGAGAGGTACAGCAGCCTTAAAAGGGCCTGAGATGCGAGTTTATTTTTTCTTTAACGTTTAATGTGAGCGGGGTTTCAACCTTGAATTGTTATGGATTTTCTTTTTTTTCCAACAGCTCTCGCTGTTTAAGCTAGAAATACACAGAAGACAATCGGTCAGTAAAAAGATACAGCCAACCTTTGTTATCCATGTATCTAGTCTAGAATATTAGTCATGAACACTTTTGCTTTGGAGTTAGTCAGACTCGGTGCTCTGCGAAAACATGATCAGATTTTCAGTAGAAACACAATTGTGACCCCCAGTGGAAATGTGTGTGAACTGCAGCTAAATGTTCTCATGTCCTAAGAAAACAGCATTCAATTCATTGATATGATGTAATATTTTCCAGAATAACAGCTTAAAAACAGGGAAACACTCCTTCAACCACAACAAGTCATCACAAGCACGTGAACACACGCAAACAACAAATAATTCTGGGATGAAATTAGATGAGACATGTGGAGAAAATGAAAGAGCGCCACCCACCTCATACACCGACCCGTCCGTAAAGCGCATCGCTCCATGGCCATGGCGCCGGTCCACAAGCCAACCTCCTTCATAATGATCACCATTCCTATAAAGATCACGTTTGTGAATCCGTTCGAACAACACAGCTTAGTCTGACGTAAAACATCATGGGAATTGGAACTTTGATAACGGAACCAAGAGTGACTGGAAACATGTTTCTAAGGTACGACACGTACTTGTAGGTCATTTGGCCTTCACCATGTCTCTTGTTCTGATGAAAAGAACCCTTGTATGTTTGTCCATCCTCGTCCTGCAGGATCCCTTGGCCTGGATGATATGAGCATTTGTGACATATTATATGGTTACATGGGAATATGATGACGCGGGTATGTAAATATGAGCCATATTATATGTATATATGTGAATATGAGCCATATTATATGGTTATATGTAAATATGAGCCATATTATGTGGATATATGTGAATAGGAGCCATATTATATGTATATATGTAAATATGAGCCATATTATATGTATATATGTAAATATGAGCCATATTATATGTATATATGTAAATATGAGCCATATTATATGTATATATGTGAATAGGAGCCATATTATATGTATATATGTAAATATGAGCCATATTATATGTATATATGTAAATATGAGCCATATTATATGTATATATGTAAATATGAGCCATATTATATGGATATATGTAAATATGAGCCATATTATATGGATATATGTAAATATGAGCCATATTATATGGATATATGTAAATATGAGCCATATTATATGGTTATATGTAAATATGAGCCATATTATATGGATATATGTGAATAGGAGCCATATTATATGTATATATGTGAATATGAGCCATATTATATGGTTATATGTAAATATGAGCCATATTATATGTATATATGTGAATATGAGCCATATTATATGGTTATATGGGAATATGAGCCATATTATATGTATATATGTGAATATGAGCCATATTATATGGTTATATGTAAATATGAGCCATATTATATGTATATATGTGAATATGAGCCATATTATATGGTTATTTGTAAATATGAGCCATATTATATGGTTATATGTAAATATGAGCCATATTATATGGTTATATGTAAATATGAGCATGTGAATAAATAAGCTGATAGGAGTATGTGAATATAATGTGAATATGTTGATATAAACATCTAAAATAAAGTTTAATGACTTGTTGTTCAATGTCATTTTTTTGACGTTGAGAACATCAGAAATTATTCCTGACTAAATGTATTTTTCCCACTGCTTGTTGCCCACCATCTTGGAGTCCGTATGAGAACTCTCCCTCATATCTCTCTCCATTGCTTTTCCGTAGAACACCACAGCCATGAAGTTCTCCAGCGCTGAACTGGCCGGAATAAAAATCCCCTGAGAGATTTAAAAATGCCACTTATTTATTGAAGTTACAAGAGACTGAGTCAAATCCTAACTCTCAAAGTCTGATAATGTTATGGCATGTCTTGGAGCAATGAATTCTTATGGAGCAGGGAAGCACTGTGTAGTGGACTGACTGGGTTGTCTGACCGCATATCTTACCTGTTTTTGCCCAGAACTTCGATCCATTCCCTTCTATCTCCCCGTGGGTGAACTCGCCTTCGTAGTAACTCCCATCTCGCATCAAGAGCTTTCCAAGGCCTGGATAAAAAGCTCTGGTGTTATTCAGGTGAGTGGCACCGTGCGCCCATAACCCAGAACCCCACGGTCACATACGCTATCATGAAGACCACAACCCCACTTCCTGTCCTCTGATCTGCCCACAGGGGGTCCTCTGAGAAATTCCAAATGTGGATATACTACATACTTGATCGATTTACACCTTCTTGGCTGCACCTCGTGTTTACTAGTCTCTGTTTTCCACACTCAGACATCAGCAAAGGTGCTATGAGACATATGTTTTGAAAATCTGTTTAATAATACATCAGTATAAAGACCCCCACCCCCCAAACAACATTCAGAATGTAGCTGACCCTGCGTAAGCCTTCGCTAGATATTTGCACTGACCTACTGCTGCTCCAGCTCTCAGAAGGCAGATGGCTTCAAGGGCTCTCATCTGTGCTAAAAGTGAGCTCTCCACGTATGGGACATTTTACTCAGGGGTTAAACCTGATTTCCTGCACACGTGATCAATGGGCAGCTGATGCTCCCATACTTACAATGAGCAGCAGTTTAACCACTTCCAACCGCATCTGATGTCACCATACTGGGACCAACCCCGGGTTCAGAGGCAGTGATGCTTCTCATCTTCCTCTATTGTCAGACCACC
The DNA here is from genome assembly GCA_029465975.1 of Dallia pectoralis. Lineage (NCBI taxonomy): Eukaryota > Metazoa > Chordata > Actinopteri > Esociformes > Umbridae > Dallia > Dallia pectoralis. Next base: position 30,150,219 of record CM055728.1, on the reverse strand, counting down.
TCACCTCACACCAAGCTTTAAACATTGGTCCTTAGCTTGGCACCATCTCAGAGTTGAACCAATGTCCACATGCTACTAAAGCAAATGTATGAAAGTCTGCTATATTTAAGCTCGTAACCTGTTTTACTTAAATATCATCATTATACCTGGAAATTGGATTGTGAAGCAGGAAGTAGTTTGTTTTGCTTCTGTATTCTGTACTTATAACAAAAACTTAAAGTTGAGCAACCTAATTTAATCTTCTCCTAGTCAAAGAACATAAGGTAATGATACTCACCATGTTTTTCACCCATTTTCCATTCTCCCTCATAGCGAAAAAAGCTGTTCGGATACACATACACCCCAAACCCTGCATGACGACGGGATAAACACAGAAACACCCACCTTGCTACTAGTACTAAGCTTTAAAAAATGTCCAATTGGTCTCCATTTATATATATATATATATTTATTTAAAACACGCAATGTATTTTTCGAATGAGATAATACTTCAACGCTTACCGTTTCGGATCAGGTTTTTTAATTCTCCCACATAGCGGGGGTTTTCGGTTTGTTTTTCGACCGCTGCCATCTTGTTTGGAAAGTGCGTCCTTAGCAACAGTCGTCAAGGGGAGTATGGGATTAAAGCAGCGTTTAACTGACAGTAGAAACATAAAAAAAAATTGGAAAATGTTTTTGTTTTTTTAAATTAGGTGCAATGATGCATGTAACATTTCAAATGGTCTAAATATCTGATAACGTTTGATTATTTTTAACCCGATGTTGCCCTATAATGTGCTAGAACACAAATATGCCCTCTCCAAACTGTTTATTGTTATATTCAATTTCTTCCACTTTTGTATGTGATACATATTGAAAATGCATATTGTTTCTGCTAAAAAGTAAAGACATGAAACCAACGTCTCTGTTCACCAATACGATCTGGTTCTAATTATTCCATTTCTTGAATCATTTGGTAGATTTGACGTTTATTTGACGCCTCATTGCAACAAACCACTACATTTACAGTAGACCTACACCACTAATGATAGAATATAAAGAAAAGGACTTCAGAAATGCTTTATTTTATCCACAAATCCATTCTCATGAAAGAAGATAGGTGTGAAAACATGACAACTGAGACAAATGTTTTACTAGATGGACAGTTAAAAAACAGGTTAAGTTACAGAGAACATGTATTGGAACAGATATTCAAAAACAAACTCAATAAGTGATTTAAAAGCACATTTTAGCACAGGGACCCATCCCTGATGGCAGTACATTTTTTATATTTAAAAATTCAGTTGGTAAAAAACACTTATCTAGAAGTTAGCTGCAAAGCCTGTATCATCTAATATATTTATTAATCTCTTTGTGGTTAATTTCTACAATTGGCGGCAAAATGCTCTCTGAAGGCAAGACATGCTATTGCTGCTGATTTCTACAATTATTTTTCAAAATAGAGTATATTCACATTATTCTACTACAGATTCTAACACACCATTGTTTTTACTTGTGAGGACTGAGTAGCTGAGTGCTACACTATGAAACTGGAAATACTGACTTGGACACACCACAATGCAGGAGATAATTCTTCTCTCAAGGACAGGACAAGAGTCCGTACAGATGGTGTGTTTGTGTATCCAGCTCTGTGGTGCTGTTCAGAGCCAGACAGTGAATGACATCTTTTACGCTTTGCTCTTATCTGGCGTGTCTGTGCTTTGGTTCACCCCACGCGACCCGAAACGCTGACTCAGTTCTGCCGACAACACAGAGCAGCAGGATTTCTGCAGGGAAAGGAAGAGAGAGGAGAAGAGTGAAGGGGGAAAAGAGGAGAAAAGACAGCAGGGGGTAGGTGGCAAAGAAGTTGTAGAAAGCGTTTATGAAAAAGAAGGGGAGATCACAGAAAAACAAATTGTCTTAATATTCATTATAGATAATTCCCGGTCCGTTCTTAATCTGCTGCTTGTGTTCCTTTACCTTCTCCTCCTTGGCCTGACTCCGGGCCTTAGAGGCCAGCTCCAGGAGGGCCATGAGTAGTCCCAGCCCCAATCCTAGGGCCAGGAGTAGAAACAGGCCCCTCAGGATGTGCGGCTGGAGGGCCTCGGTGGTCCGGTCACCCTCTGGCAGGCAGCTGCTTGCCCACCACTTCCCCTTCAGGTACGCCAACTCCCCAGACTCACTGAGCTGAAGAATGGCCACGGTTATGTTCTTCATCATAGGAAAGCCTGGTAGAGGAGGAGGAGAGGTAGGAGGAGGGAGGTGGGAGGAGGAGGAGGGAGGAAGAGACACAGAAAAGGCAGGCAGAGTGCAAAAGAGTTAGTGTGTGTTTTGTGTGAGCAAGGAGTTCCACGTCCATGTGTGTGTGAGCACTCGCTTACAAAAGGTAAATACATCTTAAACACACACGGCGCAACACACACACGACGCACCACACACACAGTGCACCACACAGACAGCGCACCACACAGACAGCGCACCACACACACACCGCACCACACACACAGCGCACCACACAGACAGCGCACCACACAGACAGCGCACCACACACACAGCGCACCACACACACAGCGCACCACACACACAGCGCACCACACAGACAGCGCACCACACACACAGCGCACCACACACACAGCGCACCACACAGACAGCGCACCACACAGACAGCGCACCACACACACAGCGCACCACACACACAGCGCACCACACACACAGCGCACCACACACACAGCGCACCACACACACAGCGCACCACACAGACAGCGCACCACACAGACAGCGCACCACACACACAGCGCACCACACACACAGTGCACCACACACACAGCGCACCACACAGACAGCGCACCACACACACAGCGCACCACACACACAGCGCACCACACACACAGCGCACCACACAGACAGCGCACCACACACACAGCGCACCACACACACAGCGCACCACACACACAGCGCACCACACAGACAGCGCACCACACAGACAGCGCACCACACACACAGCGCACCACACACACAGCGCACCACACAGACAGCGCACCACACAGACAGCGCACCACACACACAGTGCACCACACAGACAGCGCACCACACACACAGCGCACCACACAGACAGCGCACCACACACACAGCGCACCACACACACAGCGCACCACACACACAGCGCACCACACAGACAGCGCACCACACAGACAGCGCACCACACACACAGCGCACCACACACACAGCGCACCACACACACAGCGCACCACACAGACAGCGCACCACACAGACAGCGCACCACACAGACAGCGCACCACACAGACAGCACACCACACAGACAGCGCCCCACACAGACTACAGAAGCATGGCCCGATGCAGACGATGCAGTTTACAGGGGTCTCACCTAGGGGTGCCGCGATGCTGTACCCCCTCATGGCGATGAGGTCATTGCTGCGGATCAGGTTGCAGTGTCGGGCCACGGCCAGATCCAGGGACGCATCCTCTCCAATGAAGGCGTAGTTACCCTCCAGGGCGCGGCGGTTGCCCTCCTCCACGGTTTCCACGCAGCTCTTCTTCCTCACCATGTGCTGGTAAATACGCCGGTAGGTAGGGTTGTTGGAGTTCTGGCAAGTGAAAGAGCACTTAGATCTGATGGTGTTTTTGATGAATTACCGGCTGAAGTTTACATCGGGAAAGGGTAAACGGACGGGAATGTAGAGAACCATAAACGAGTACACACACTGCCAAGAAATTCACTAGGGGACAATTGTACTTTCACAGGCTACTTATGGCCTTATTCATTTCAACAGCGACACACACTTTGAAGAAGTTGAACGTGGAGCCTCCTTCGACTGTTCCGTAGTCGATCACATCCTGGTTGGCCAACTCCTCGAAGTTCTTCACCGATATGTGTTTGGTGTCCGAGCGTAGGATGGCGGCGAAGTTGCTGAAGTAGCTGGCCAGGAGCACCACAGCAAAAACTGACCAGACGGCGCCGACCAGACGGCCGGACAGACCTTTGGGGTGAGGCCCGGCACCTTGGGGAGGGGGGAGTGGGGGAGTGGGGCGGGGGCATCACAGGGTTCTGCTCAGGACTCTCATTTAACTCAATGGCAGAAATGTAAAAAGACAACGGGTCATGAGAAATGAATGAGGTCCATTGATCTCTTCTACACACTAAACTGGATCCATGGTAAATGTCAATGTTTGTTTACCTGTTTACCCTGTCTAGACACTACTGGGGACAACAACCGCAGGATACGGAGCAGCAGGTTTGTGTCGGGGCGATCTCGCTTTACCTTGCAGGGTCATGACCCCAGTGAGGTACCAGAAGCTGTGCATCAGGGTGAGGCTGTGATCTTCTGTTTCGGGTTCTGCCCACTCAGAAGGGCTTATCCTGGCGTGGGCAGAAAAAAAACGAAGTGACCATTGAGATCTGTTTTCTTATAGCGTGGTTCTCGTGGTTCTCGTGGTTCTCTTAGTTCTCTTAGAGGGATAAACAAGCAGTGCTACATGTTCTACTTCCAAATAAGTGCTTTCTTTCAGCAACCTGTATTTCTCGTTATAGGGATGCTTATAAAACATCATTTAAATGTGGACGTCTTATATTATGCACAATGTGAGGGACCCCAAACATATTGTCTCTTAATCTCATTGAATTCAGTGGGTGAGAAAGTCAAGCGCTGGAGCAATGATTTAGCTCGTCATGGATCTAAGGGGATGAAGTTCCCTCACCTGGCCACCAGGGAAATGCACAAGCCGGTCACCAGGAAGGCCACGACGACGCCCACCCACATCGCCGTGGAGAACGGGAGGAGGAAGCTGAAGGAGTGGCTCTCCTCGGTGCCCAGCTCCCTGTTCAGGATGAAGCTGAGTCCAGTTTGCATAAAGGGAGTGCTCATATCCACAGCCTGTTCCCTGATGGCCGTGAGGGTGAGTGAGGCTACAGCCAGGTCAGCCTCCTGAGAGATAGAGAGGACAGAGGGTAAGTGAGGCTACAGCCAGGTCAGCCTCCTGAGAGATAGAGAGGACAGAGGGTAAGTGAGGCTACAGCCAGGTCGGCCTCCCGACAGATAGAGAGGACAGAGGGTAAGTGAGGCTACAGCCAGGTCAGCCTCCTGAGAGATAGAGAGGACAGAGGGTAAGTGAGGCTACAGCCAGGTCAGCCTCTTGAGAGATAGAGAGGACAGAGGGTAAGTGAGGCTACAGCCAGGTCATCCTCTTGAGAGATAGAGAGGACAGAGGGTAAGTGAGGCTACAGCCAGGTCGGCCTCCCGACAGATAGAGAGGACAGAGGGTAAGTGAGGCTACAGCCAGGTCAGCCTCCTGAGAGATAGAGAGGACAGAGGGTAAGTGAGGCTACAGCCAGGTCAGCCTCTTGAGAGATAGAGAGGACAGAGGGTAAGTGAGGCTACAGCCAGGTCATCCTCTTGAGAGATAGAGAGGACAGAGGGTAAGTGAGGCTACAGCCAGGTCGGCCTCCCGACAGATAGAGAGGACAGAGGGTAAGTGAGGCTACAGCCAGGTCAGCCTCCTGAGAGATAGAGAGGACAGAGGGTAAGTGAGGCTACAGCCAGGTCGGCCTCCCGACAGATAGAGAGGACAGAGGGTAAGTGAGGCTACAGCCAGGTCAGCCTCCTGAGAGATAGAGAGGACAGAGGGTAAGTGAGGCTACAGCCAGGTCAGCCTCTTGAGAGATAGAGAGGACAGAGGGTAAGTGAGGCTACAGCCAGGTCATCCTCTTGAGAGATAGAGAGGACAGAGGGTAAGTGAGGCTACAGCCAGGTCGGCCTCCCGACAGATAGAGAGGACAGAGGGTAAGTGAGGCTACAGCCAGGTCGGCCTCCTGAGAGATAGAGAGGACAGAAGGTAAGTGAGGCTACAGCCAGGTCGGCCTCCTGAGAGACAGAGGGTGAGTGAGGGTGAGTGAGGCTACAGCCAGGTCGGCCTCCTGAGAGACAGAGGGTGAGTGATGGTGAGTGAGGCTACAGCCAGGTCGGCCTCCTGAGAGATAGAGAGGACAGAGGGTAAGTGAGGCTACAGCCAGGTCGGCCTCCTGAGAGATAGAGAGGACAGAGGGTAAGTGAGGCTACAGCCAGGTCGGCCTCCTGAGAGATAGAGAGGACAGAGGGTAAGTGAGGCTACAGCCAAGTCAGCCTCCTAAGAGACAGAGGGTGAGTGAGGCTACAGCAGGTCAGCCTCCTGAGAGACAGAGAGGACACATTACAACCATACAAACACCCACACCAAGCATACAAATACAACAGAAAACACTGTACAGACATACAGCTGAACAGACAGGCAGACAGGCACACACACACACACACACACACACTATACTGAACACCAGCCTGAACGACACAACAGACACCAAACCCCCCTTGAGCTCAGGTGACTCACCCCCCGGACCACCTCCCCGACCATCCCCATCCAGTTGCCGTTCTTGTCCTTTAGCCCGAATTTGCTGTCCTTCACCAGGTGCACTTTATACTTGAACCCTAACTTCTTGGAGAGCTCCTCCAGCAGGTCCATGCAGTACCCCTCCAGCTCAGACCCTTTGGTCATGCTGTACGGTTCTTGCTGGTGGAAGAGGAACAGACGGGTGGATCACATTTACAACATATCAGTTGCTTTAGATGACTGGTGAACGATCAACCTTCAGACTACAACATCTATGTATTTATAATTGCAGCCATTACGGGGTTAAATTCAAATACAGCTAATCGATGAATTCATGTCAGATTCCCATTCCATCCATGTATCATATAGCTGTGTGTTGACCAGTGTGTGGACCAGTGTGGAATTACAACCCATGTACCATATAGCAGCGTGGAATTCCAACCCATATAGCAGTGTGGAATTCTAACCCATATAGCAGTGTGGAATTCCAACCCATATAGCAGTGTGGAATTCCAACCCATAAAGAAGTGTGGAATTCCAACCCATATAGCTGTGTGTTGACCAGGGTGGAATTCCAACCCATGTACCATATAGCAGTGTGGAATTCCAACCCATATAGCTGTGTGTTGACCAGTCACGTGTGGAATTGTTATATAAGATAAGTAGAAGTATTTCTCAGATAAGCGTTCCATGCTGTTGTATTGTCCCGTACCAATATTGTAGTGACAGACATCTCAGCAGGCCCTGAAAAAGAGAGATAGCAAACCGGTCAAACGTCTACAAACTCCAACTTCACCAAAACAACAAACGTGACGACTCAATACAATTGGCCGTAATCCTTTTCTCAACCTTGCTTGGTTCATTTGTTGTCTGGTTCAAAACAACTTAGCAGAACGGGCTTCTTGAGGGCCGCTAGCGAAGCGTATCGTCAGATGTTTCCACACTGTCCTCTCGTCAGACAATGGTGGCATTGTTAAACAGAGACTCCTTTCACTCCAATAGTACCATCCCATTTGGGGTGAAATGCGGGGGACAGTTATGGGGTGCCACAGGGCTGCGTTGTACACCTCCTGCTGTGAGACTAATGCCGGATCCTTCATCCCCTTTAAAGGCGTCTTCCGGAACCAACCATTCCAACCCAGTTCACCAGAACACGGTCAATATAGCCTCATTCCAAATCCTCTGTTCTCTTTCTGTCATGCTTGACACGCAGACTTGTTTGGATTGTCTTCGACTGACTGTGACCAATCAATGCCATTTCAGCTGTGTCCATCTCAGGACCTGACAAGCTCTGCCATGATTTGGGTGTGGTAAGGGGAGAAGGGGTTGCCAAGGGGTGCCAGGAGGTTCCTGGGGGCACCACATCAGGCCACTAAAACTGCCCAGTATATCAACAGTCATTTTAAACATCGACCGAACAAGTCCACAGACAGAGATGCTTGTCACTTCACAGCCTGCCCCACGCCATTGACTCCAAGCTCAATTGATTTATCACGCTCCTTTGTTGGCTGTGGCAGACATCCTGTCGGACGGCTCGTGAGAAATGGTCTGTTGCCAGATCTGATGGGGCACTGACACTTTCATAGGATTCCAGAAGTCCAGCCTCGCCAATCTGAAAAGTCAGCAATCGAGACACTGACAATTTTGGGGCTACCTCTCGCTGGGTTGTTGGAGGACTTTGGCTGGTTTTCAGACTGGTTTGGTAGAAATGCATACAGCTCTAGATGAGAGTCTACCACAGTATGGTCACTCAGCGTGTTCTACACTTCCCATATTTTATATACGAAGTGTAAGATTGTTAAGAGAGATCTTCCCCCCTTATGAATAACAGCAAAAGAGTCACAATACTGAAGAGAAAAAAAAATACTTTACAATGTCTTCATCGTTTCTGCACAATTTGTTCGTTGCTAAAATTCAGACACTTTTTAAAATTGTATGAAATACGTTTTTTACTGATAAACCATTCAAAACCTCCAACAGCATATATGTTGATCTAACGATGACGATTGTAGACTTTAGAGTAGTAGAGACGATGTGACACTGGAGAATTAAATTGGTTTTAACAATTTAACCATAAACAGAAACATTTCCTCTGCTGGCTAAATCTGGTATTTTTACACAAAGGTTGATTTGTAAGCACTGTCACTTTAAAATTCACGTAATTGAGTTAAGGTACACCTTTAGAAAACATAAAATAAACATACCATTAGTTGACAGTGAAACAAAACTCAGGAAATGTGGCTAATGACGTCTGTGTTTTTGATACTCAATATATCTTTACCTGCAGTGCAAAATCCAGACAGCAGTGCGACCGCAAACACGAACGATCCAATAATCACCTTCATGATGTTAACTTCTGAACCTGAGAATTATAACAGATGACAACACTGTTTTAGTGACAAAGATGAAACCGTAAAACTGAAAGAAGATGCCATGATTATTTCTTTATTTTATTATTCAGATGTTCATGGATTTTAGTTTGTATTGACTGCTATGTGATGGCATACAAATTATATCATGAGTTATTACTTGGATATGATACACTTTAAGTCAATTAAATTAGCCAAAGTTACATTAAAATACAAATTTTAAGTTAATGTAGAATAAAAATGTTATTTACAGAATTGCAGTTATCCTAGTTACACTATAAATAATTGATTTTGATTATTTTGAATACCTACTTTTTTATAAAAATTTCAGGAAATCCAACTTGCTTATGGACTTGCCTGAAAGCAGAATTAGCTAGTAACTTTTAACACTCCTCACTCAACCAAGATTGGCACATGCTCCAGGGAGAGTGCATTATTTGGCCAGCAACCATAATTAAGCTTACAGGCCTCCAACCTTCCACAAGAGGTCGCTGGAACACAAGAAAATGCAGCCCTGTCTAACTCCCCAAGGCACTTATTCCTGTATAATTATTCCAGTTACAGTTTGAAAAGTACTTTAGAGAAAACTTTTCCATAGAAGAATAACAAAACATTTTAGCCATTTTATCTGGAGGAAAATTGTCACAGGTTATAATAAATTAATGTTTTACATTTAGTGCTTTCCATTGTACTTATTTTCAAATGGACAGACTCACAGATGAAGCAGGCATAAAGACTGCCTAAAACAGTGATTCAAATAGAATTTTCAAAAAATAATGCCCAAATTTCACAAGATGTTTTCATCAGAATGTTTTGTAGTCCAATAACAACTTACTACATAGCAGATTTTTATATATTCTGTGTATACTAATTGATAACTAATTTCAAGAAAAACATTCCTATCAATAAGATTATGTTGCTGCAAAAAGTGATTGGTTCTGTTTAAACAATCTAGTAAATCTAGTTTAACAAAGTTTGCCTACCTTTGACGTTCCGTTCAACTAAGTACAGAAGCAGCTCTGGTGGAGTGAAAGAAGGCAAACAAAGTAGTCAACAGACAGGCGGAAAGGGGGGCTATAAATGGGTTGGACATGGACGAAGGAAATGAATAGGAGAACTCTAGAAATATGTGGGTTGGGCAATCAACCCTGTCTGCTCCTGTTTACATCTCTTGGTTCACGCCTCAGATATAGGAGATATAGGGTTGATCATTTGGTGGGCTACAACCTTTATGTTGTTCAGTGGCTCTAGGAACCTTTGTTGTTCAGTGGATCTAGAAACCTTTCTGTCATTTGGTGGCTCTAGAAACCATTCTGTTTTACAGTGGCTCTAGGAACCTTTATGTTGTTCAGTGGCTCGAGGAACCTTTCTGTTGTTCAGTGGCTCTAGAAACCTTTATGTTGTTCAGTGGCACTAGAAACCTTTCTGTTGTTGAGTGGCTTTAAAAAACATGCTGTTGTTCATTGGCTCTATAAACCTTTCTGTCATTTGGTGGCTCTATAAACCTTTCTGTCATTTGGTGGCTCTAGAAACCTTTCTGTCGTTTGGTGGCTCTATAAACCTTCAGTCGCTGATCATATACCCCTACCTGCAAGGCTTTCTGCACACCAAGATAGTGAGGTGAGTTTCTGCTAGACTTCAAACAAAAGCCCTATACATTATATTTCCCCCTCAAAAAAGAGTGTTTGAAAAAGGTTTGCCTTTGTCAAGGGGGCAGGGTAAGGCTCCACAAGCCGGCCAATGCACAAGATTTATATAGTGGGGCATTCGACATGGGTGGAGACAATGTGGACCCAGGACAAAAGGTGGGCACAAAAGGTGGACAAAAAACAGAATCATTCAGGTTTTTCTGGGCAAATGTTTTATGCCTTTTATATTTTATGACCAGATGTGTTAGTGACCACATAGAAACCCTTTTATACTGCGGTCCAACAGAAGAACAGCCGAACCTCAGACGTTTTAGTTCATCAATTATCCTTTTTGTTAACTATGAACAAAGACAGGGGGAGTGAACTGAAGTTCTTTGACTAAAGAAATAGAAATGCCTACAGCGGGTACTTTTTCTCAGACTGTTTTTTGGACCAATCAGATAATCTTAGATATCTTTTCTAATTTGTCTATATGTGTTAAAGCACTCTTTCAACATTTACAGAAGCAGCCCGATTCTGGTTTATTCTTCACTAGTCAGTCTTGACAAATCGAATTATCTATTAAGTCGACCGGACATGTAATGATCTGATGTGATCTGATAGTGGACCAAAGATCCGAACTGGACTGGTTTGGTTTAGTTTACACTGTCGGCAAGAAGTGTTGTGGACTGTTTGTGTCAAGCTTGTTTTTCTCAGATTACGTAATACAGAATCCAACTCCTTATCCCCACTTGTCCTTATAAAAAGGAAAACACCCTATTGGTACCCGTGGAGCGGGCGGATCCGGTTCCCGGGAGTCAGGGAGATGAGCAATGACAGGCACATTTCCAACCTTCCTTCGGGAATCATCGGGAGGAGAGTTGGAACCACAGAGAAATGTGCGGTTACAGAAAAACAATCATCTGATTCTTGAAGAAAACTGTAAAGGAGCTTATTGGCAAAAGAACAGTGACAGAGAGAGAGAGAGAGAACTGTTCCAGAAGAATCCGTTTGAGGATATGGCCAGAGTAATTGGGCCAGCGTAAAATTACCCAAAAAATTATTTTGTCTGGAAGGAAACTGAGCTGCACGAAAGTTGAACCTGTTTATTTTGGCATTGGCCTGAGTGGTTATTTCTAGTTAATCCCCACGATAACATCAGAGACACTTGAATCACCCCACTGTTCAATATTCAGATGTCACAGCAAAAGCCACTGCACAAATGAACCACAGAGATAAACAGAGGGCAGTTAACTCATCTTTTCAGCGTTGTATTCTTTGAGGTAAAGCCTGGAGCCCTTTGCAACAGAAGGTGAATTCATGCAGCATTCAGTTTTACAAACTTTATTGACTTAATTCCATAAATCTCAATGCCCTCCAGAGCAAATCCCAAAGTCCTTAGCAGGAAACCGTGGGGTGCTGGAGCTTCATGGGGAGTAGTAGGGCATTCAGAGCGCTGTAACAACATCAGTCCCACACTTCATATGGGCTCAAAAGAGCACCGTCCTTTGGTTGGAGGCCGGAGCCGTGGCCAATCGACTGGATACATGCCGGTTTGAAGAGGGGAGTCAAAGTTACCCTCAGAATCCTAATGAAGCCGTCTTTTGTGCGCGAGACAGCGGGGCACAGTCTGCGACGCTAAAAGGGGCATGTCGCGCTTCACAAGCCGCGCTTCACAAGCCCACAGGGCCTGGCTGTGGACAACGGTTCCACGAGAAATGGCAATCGCCGTGGCAACCAAAAATGCTGTTGGCTGAGTGTTGTCCCCTGATTGGCAGGCGAATGCATAAACAAGCTTATAGTCGTTTCACTGGTTTTAATCACTGCCACTGTAATTTGCCTACTACGTTGGCATACTTTACAATAGGAGCGAGAAAATCTTCATTAACTATTAACCACTGGGTTTTACTAATAACGAGAGATTTTATTTTTCGTGCATCTTTTAGCAAGAGTGAGATGAGTTTTGAAGCAATTGCATCCAGGCTTTATAAACAAACAGTTGTAGTTAATTATAAAGAGTGTGACCGCAGCAGTTTACCTTCCAATATCTTGGGTGGCAAACCGAATAGGGAGGCCGTTTTCTTTCGTCGTTCCTTTTGTCTGCTGATTGAGCAGCCTTGTAGAGCGGCCAGACTCATTATTCCAATACATTTTCACCCACCACGGAGTCTTGTGAACTACTCCGATGAGGTTGGGCGAGGTGAACGCTGGTCAATCCAGCCCGGCTAGGCAGTCTATAATTAGGGCAGCTAACGAGATGTCCTCGCCAAGAACCAGTGCGTTTACAAGTCAACCTCTGGAAGGATCATTTCGACTGAACGCCCAAGATAAATATGCATTATGAACACCGGGACGAGAGTAATGCGTCGGAATTAAAGCGAATAAAAGCATTTGTAATATACAGCAGAGATTTATTCAGTTCAGTTAATATGCGTTTTTACTTGAATATCTACTTTTCCTCAGATGTTGCAGAGAACTGGTGTGGCAGTGCAAACAGCACAGTTCAAATAAACGTGCTAGGGAACAAGGATTTACAGACTGTGCGACCAACCACGTCAAACAACAGTCGGAAAACACTATGCAATACGAGCGACAGAACAGTTCCTAAATAAAAAAGGTTTATAAAATAGGAAACATACATAACAGTGCTTAAAATACATGCATAAAAAAACGGGAAACAAGAATATAATATCACACTTTAGTTACATGTACATAATTGAAATAGCTGTTTAAAAAACCTTTTCCTATTTCAGTTTTTTTTTTTAAATTTGAGTTTTTAGCAAAAAACTGCATGGTTCATTGCTTAAACAATATTACATGAGAATCCGATCTGCCTTATCTGAAATATAATACACAATAACATTAGTTTTTAAAATATTGCTAGCACATGGCTCGGCTACTGATGATTTCTGTACAATGAGTTAACAGTTCATATTCAATCCTAAGCTTAAAATTACAGTATAGATTTCAAGTTTTAAAAGGGTATTGAATTGGAAAAACACCACTAATGGCTGTCTATTGCTACGTTAGGATCAGTTGAAACATTTCAAAACACGGATGTCACTGTCAATCTAAACATTCAGGCATGAATTTCATTTGTTCCTCGTTTGGTACAAACAAATGACTGCATTGATGAAGCATGCTTTCATAAGACAATTTACAGCTGCCTAATATTATTTGTTTTGTTATTATTTGATCTGGGTTGGCACTTTTGTAGTACGAAAATGACTACTTGTGACCTGCTAGGTGTGTATAGATGTGTATATCTGATCTGGGTTAATGGACTAAGACATTGAGTAGACCACAACTGTCCTTGTAACTGTACATTTCTCAAATAACAAATCTTATTCAGTGCATAATTAAACACATTTAAAAAAAACGCATCCTGTGAAGACAGACAAAATGTCCATTCTTTAAAAAAATGACACACGTCCCCTTGTGTTAGAAAGCTGGATGGAAACAAGTTCAGTGTCTCTCACGCTTCGTTCCAAAGCCACTCATTGATACTCAGAGCTTAAGCATGAAAAACAGCTCGTTGTTGTTGTCAGAGTTCAGGGAGGTCTGGGAATGTCCGTTGGGAGGCCCCGGGGGGCTGAGCTGGCTCAGCAGGTCCAGGCTAGTGCAGGGGCTCCGGGCTACACAGCACGCCCCCTCTGGGTTTCCCCGCTCCTCGATGGGGCTACCGCTAATGTTAGCTTGTAGCCGCTGCCTCTCCTGGGCCTGCTTGGCCCTGTTAGCGATGTAGCGTACCCTGCTCTGGCTCCTAGAAGACATCCTCCGCAGCGGGGCCTCCTCCTCAGCCTCCCCTGCGAGCTCCTGCCCCGGCTGCGGGGCAAAGTCGCGGGCCGTAAGGGGTTCGACGTCCGTGAGCTTCCTCAGCTGCTCCGTCAGGTCGCTGGGCGGCACACGGGGCGTTCCAGGGCGTCGCCGAGGGTCGCCGCGCGACGGCCTGACGACGAAGCTGCGGCTGATGCTGCGGTACTTGCTGTCGAAGTTGCAGGCGATGTCGTCTGACGTCAGGTCCCCCAGGCTCTTAGACATCGAGACCCCGGGGTCCAGGGGGTTGGTGGCGAGGGCCGACGTGGCCGAGGGCTTCTTGGAAGGTGACGAGGATTGCTTGAGTCCCTCCATGTAGAGGCGGCTCCACGTGTGCCTTCTCTGGGCAAGCCTCCCGGGGGAGTCCGCTGGGGGCTCTCTGGGGGCCCCTAGGGGCCTGGGCTGCAGCTCATCACCAGGGCCCTCCGGGTGGTCCTGTCGCAGGTTTGGGTTGGACTTGCTCTTGCTGACCCGGGGGGTGTCGAAGGAGGCAATGGCCGAGCGTGGCCGGTTGACCCAAGTGGGGGGGTCGAGAGTGCCGGGCGGGGAGGGCGTGCTGCTCAAGCAGGAGAGGCTCTTGCGAGTCAGGTTGGGCAGGGACAGGTCGATGACGGTGTCATTAGAAGAGATGCTGGAGGACGAGGACACGCTGTCCCTGTGGCTGCCCGGCTCGGGATCCAGCCTGCTCCACAGCTGGTCGTTCAGGGTGGCGTCCGTGCACACCTCCGGCACGGTGGTCGGCGACGATGACTGCTGCTGCCCCCTGTGCATCGTGCGCGCGTAGCCCTCACTTTTAGACCGTCTGACGGGGGTGCGCGACGGGCTGCCGCCAAACAGCTGCCTCCTGGCCTGGAGTTTCTGAGGACTGGAGACAGCTGGAGACTCCGCTCTCAGCGTGGCCCGTAGCTCTGTCGGGAGTTCCGTCGATAGCTTGACGCCATCCGTCACGCAGGCCAACAGAGGGCGCTGTGCTTCCGTCTGGTTTGGCATTGGTTCTATGGGTGACGACAGGCCACCTCGCGGGGGGCTAATATCCTCCCTTGGAATGGGTACCACAGGGGCTGAGGTGGTCCTGTGAAGAACAGGGGGTCTCCTGCCGTCCCCCCTCCCCTTGACGGGACCCACCTCCCCCCTAGTGTCGGCCTCACCCCGGGGAGCGGGTGACAGGGTGAGGTTGGCGTCTGGTCCGGATGATGGGAGCAGTGGAGGAGGGGTGTGAGGTGGGGTAGAGTGGTCTGCTGAAGAAGATGAGAAGCAACCGAGATGTTGGTCACCCAGTTCTTCAGCGATTGCTGCCAGCAGTGGGAGAGGAGGCGCAGGTCTTAGCTCTGTGTAAATGTCTGAGGGGAGAAGAAGAAGAAGAACCAAATCACTTCCTGGATTCTAACCAATCAGCATTTGTTTTGTTATATTTGTCTTAAGATGCCGACTGTATAAGGCTGAACATGATTCACACTGAAACACACACGCTAACTGACGTTCAACATTGGACATCGAGGGATCACTGCCTAAATGCTCGACATAGAAGACGATGATTTGTATGGGTACATAAATGAGCAGGCCGGTTTGGACCTAAAAACAAAACAACATTATGGAATGTGAATCACAAGCCGTGTAGTCATGTGATTATAATCAATCACACAGTGAGACTGCACACACTCACAATACCATACAGTCAAGTATTCTGGGAATTAACGGTGAAATCCTCGCCCGTGGCTAAAGCTTAACATGCTCGTTCAAAACACCATGCAAAGTGGGCATGTCGTTTCATAAAAGGGACAGCACTGTAATTTGGGGTTTTGGTTCAATGTTCAATTTGTTTAAAGAATTTAATTCTAATTTCATTATCTTAGCTAAGTTGCTGGAAGTAATTGGTTGATTCTTCCTTGAAACTGCATGCAGACACAACAAAAGCCATGAATGGATTGGTCTAACCCAGTGTAGGTAGGTTGTTTCAGCGCATTACCTGCCTGGTGCATATGACCAACCTTATTAAACAACACACACAGCTCAAAGGAAAGTGTGACAGAGTGAATGAAGAAAGTGTGATGGAGTGAATGAAGAAAGTGTGACAGAGTGAATGAAGAAAGTGTGACAGAGTGAATGAAGAAAATGTGACAGAGTGAATGAGGAAAGTGTGACAGAGTGAATGAAGAAAATGTGACAGAGTGAATGAAGAAAGTGTGATGGAGTGAATGAAGAAAATGTGACAGAGTGAATGAAGAAAGTGTGACAGAGTGAATGAGAAAGTGTGAATGAAGAAAATGTGACAGAGTGAATGAGGAAAGTGTGACAGAGTGAATGAAGAAAATGTGACAGAGTGAATGAAGAAAGTGTGATGGAGTGAATGAAGAAAATGTGACAGAGTGAATGAAGAAAGTGTGATGGAGTGAATGAAGAAAATGTGACAGTGTGAATGAAGAAAGTGTGATGGAGTGAATGAAGAAAGTGTGACAGTGTGAATGAAGAAAGTGTGACAGAGACAAGGAGGAAAGTGTGAATGAGGAATTAGATGAAGACAGACAGAGCACAGGCTTAGCAGAAGACAGAGTGCCAACATTCAGGAATTTCCTTTACCTGGCTTTGGTCATCCACTCAGTTCTGCACTAAGAACAGAGAAATTGTACAAGGACAGAGCAAAGAGGAGATTAGCACAACTGGGAAGGGAAAAAGCAAATGAGAAACAGAAAGAAAGGACAACATTCCCAAATCACCAGAAAGATGGATTGTAACCCAAACATCCCATATATATATGATTTGAAAGAGTGAAGAATAACGTAATGTTGTTATTACTTGAATGGGATTTGTACAATACATGATCATTATATTGCTGGTGCAAAACAGCTCTTTGTTAATTCCAGTGTAAACTTTCAGTATAGGGGAAGAGAAACAACTCAAGTAGTCTAACGATAAAAAAGAAAGATGGTGACATCCTCAAAGGAGTCATAGGGAGGTTGTGTGACATGAATGAAGAACTAAATATCCTTCCTATCAGACCCCCCCACATCGAAATAGATCAAGCCAGCAGTCTGATGTAATACACTCAGCGGGAGATACCAAGTTAGATCA
This sequence comes from Dallia pectoralis, assembly GCA_029465975.1. Classification (NCBI taxonomy): domain Eukaryota; kingdom Metazoa; phylum Chordata; class Actinopteri; order Esociformes; family Umbridae; genus Dallia; species Dallia pectoralis. Next base: position 30,132,977 of record CM055728.1, on the reverse strand, counting down.
GCTAGGGGGGGGGGCAGCCGTTGTTTACCATGCTGTGGATCTGTGAGTCAGGGGGCTTGGTGCTGTGCTGTGTTGGGCTGTGTAGTGCTGTGTAGTGTAGTGCTGTGTAGTGTAGTGCTGTGTAGTGTTGTGCACAGGCCATAAGACGATGTTGAACAGAGCTGTGTTTTTAATTCACCATTTCGCACCAGCTCTCGGTTTTATCACTTACCAATTCAGTCTTTAGTGTGTTCGTCACATGGCGTTGCATGTTTGTGTCAGACAGAGAAGTAGAAGGAAAAACCCATCAACTACTAACTTACTGAGTCAACACAACCACCGTGGGCGTTATTGGAGTACGAATGTTTGAAGCTAACGAGCTATAGACCACGGGTTGAATTGGTGAGTACACGAGTTCTACACAGGAAACTAGATTTAAAGGATTCTGCGGAATCTGTAATCCAGAGTAACAAACAGATGTAGATGTAGGGAGTTGTAGGATGGGAGAAGGTTTGCTCACAACAAGGGGATCGAGACTCACTAAGGCCACCACGGCAGACTCAAGGGGCCACCACGGCAGACTCACTAAGGCCACCACGGCAGACTCACTAAGGCCACCACGGCAGACTCACTAAGGCCACCACGGCAGACTCACTAAGGTCACCACGGCAGACTCACTAAGGCCACCACGGCAGACTCACTAAGGCCACCACGGCAGACTCACTAAGGCCACCACGGCAGACTCACTAAGGCCACCACGGCAGACTCAAGGGGCCACCACGGCAGACTCAAGGGGCCACCACGGCAGACTCAAGGGGCCACCACGGCAGACTCAAGGGGCCACCACGGCAGACTCAAGGGGCCACCATGGCAGACTCAAGGCGCTACAAAAGGGATTAAAGGGGCCAATATGGAGAGCCAAGGGATGTCTACGGATGACTTAAGGTGCCACTATGGCCAATTTTAGTGGCCTCTACGAGCGGGTGCCTCTAAGGCACTGCTCTAGATCAACAGTTCCACCTTACCGGCGAAGAACATGGGGGATTTAGAGCGCAGCTCGTCCATCTTCTGAGAGAAGAGGAGGTCCATCTCACGCTGCAGGGTGCCCACTGCGCGCCTGCGGTTGTCAATGACCTCGGGCGGGATCAGCACTGGGGTCACCACTGGAGTCTGCTCAAAGCTGCCCAGGCTTTCGCAGCTGCTGCAACTGTCGCCTAGCAACAAACTGTCCCAGTCGATACCATTTATGGTCATGCCCGGGGTCCTGATTGAGCCGTAATTGAGAGGCGGGGCACAGTGGCAGCGTTGTCGCCTCTGACAGTCAGGGGTAAGTGGGGGAGCTGTGGCGTAGGAGGGGAAGTACCGGCGGGGCACGCTGCAGGAGCGGGCGTTCCTCTCCGAGGGGTCGATGCCAGGCTCAGGGTTCCAGGTGTCTAGCGTTTGTCTGGCTTTGGCCCGTGACCGGAGTGAGGGGAAAGGCCGAATGAAGGCCTTGGACTGGAGTAACAGCAGGGCCTTGTCTCTGGGCTTAGTCTGGGCCTGCAGTTTGGACATGGGCTCAGGTTGAACCTGTCTGGAAGGAGTCGGGCAGCAGATGGTTTTCTCAAGCCTCTCTTTCCCCTTCTTGGGGCTGTCTCCCCATTTCTCCTGACCCTTGAACTTCCTCTCTGTGTCCGGGCTTTCCCTGGAGCTAATCACACAGTTAATGCAGTTGGACGACAAGCCCATCCTCCCCCTGCCGCTAAAGGCCACGTTTGCGAACACTCCAGGTTTCTCCCGCAGCGAGTCCTGGGAGCGCAGTCGTCTGGCTCGCTTCAGGGGCTCAGTCATGGGGCGTGTGAGGAAAGGAAGTGAGCCCTTACCTTTGCTCTCGTCCGGGTGGAAAGCCCCATTGCTGCCCTGGTGCCCGTTGGTGCCCTGGGGCGGCGTGGCGCTGGAGGCAACGGCCGCAGAGTCCCCGTTGCGTTGGTGGATCGGCGCGGGCCGGGAGGAGGCGCTGAGATCCCTGTCGCTGGACTCCCGGTCCTCGCCGGCTCCTTCCGAGCTGTAGTCTCTGGTGTCGATGGCAATCTGGGGCAAGCCCTTCTTGGCCTTGGTTTGGGCCTTGCTGGGCGCGGTGGGCGCACTGGCCGTGCGCCGCAGCAGGTGGGCGCCGAACGGATGCTTACGGTTGAGATGCGCAGCAGCATGGCTGTCCAGGGAAGACTGCTTTGGGTTTCGTTGAAAAAGACCTTTTATGCCGCTGGCCACTTTGCCCTGGAGACGGGAAACCACACAGAAAACATTAGAAAACACGGTCACAAACTGGTTCACGGTCAACCAAAACCAACCGTACCGACCCGGTGTAATTGTGATACCGTGAGCTAGTACAGTAGCTGTGAGGCTGGGTGGTTAATCAGACATGCCCTTATGGATACCGCCGGCCAACCCAAACAGAGACCCTGGTCCCTGCAGAGCGCAGAACCTGGTGGCTAGTTTGGCCCTGTAGGGAACAGGAGGACAATGGATTCCAGGCCAGGCAATGGTTAGTTAGGGGCCGTGGAACCGGGGCCACCGTATGACCCACAATCCAATTGGACGGCAGTTTGCATTCTAGGATGTATGTTTGTACATTCCGTCTGTAGAATCTCACAAAACCACGCCATCCAACCGAAAGCAAAGTCCACCGTATGTGGAGGAGTCTCTGTTCATATTCAATACTTGTATATGTTTACTGCAACAAAGCAGAATTCCCAAGTTATCTACGCTTATTCATGGACATGATAATGTATTCCTTATACGTTGTTGCATAGCAATATTGGCTTTAGGGCTATAATGTTGATCGGTCATCATCTTGGTGTGGGACAGAGATGCATCATAAACAATATGTGAAAGTTACATTACAAATAAGGTGTAGGCCCACCCAAACCAGACATGTAACAGCAAATGTAACTTACACCTCAGTCCTCTGGCCTACTGAGTTAAGTTTTTTGCTGAAATTCTACGAGTGACAGAAACCTCAGGAGGTCATTTCCAAATACTTGGGATTCTCATCCTGTATCACGGTATTTCCACAAAAACACTTGTGTGAAACGTTGTGCTCACTTCACAACGCACACACACACACACACACACACACACACACACACACACACACACACACACTAGTGCTAGACATGGCGTCAAGGTGGGACGTCACAATGGAACTGACAACGAGGGGACAGTGTGATAGGATCATGAACACCCTGCCAGAGGGCGCAATGGTGAGGTTGACGACACAAGTTGGTGGTGAACAATCAAAAATGACCCTGGGTTAACTGCTGTCACATGACAAACGGCGTTAGTGCTGTCTTTAGATTATAAAACGCCCACCTTCCAGTTTTTGCAGAAACCCAATGTCATTTCATAAGACACGAACAAGTAGATCCAAGTGGAATTGCAGTTAGGCCGACTAAGCGCCCTGATGAGTCCAAGTGACAATGACCAAGAGCCCAAATCATTTTGTCTACATGTTAGGGACAGAATTCACACATCCACAACAGACATTACGCAGAACACAATTGAGTTTATTTTAAGTCTACTTTATTTTAATGGTTAATAGTTATGCCTAGGAACTGTTTCTCCATGTTCTGCTGAACCGTGAAACTGGTTCCCCTCAAATGAACAGAACTTATTTGGGGTATTCTCTAAACCCATTTTGATATTGTATGTGGATTACACTAGTTAGTGAGTGGATTACACTAGTTAGTGAGTGGATTACACTAGTTAGTAGAGTGGATTACACTAGTTAATGGAATGGATTACACTAGTTAGTTAGTGAATTACACTAGTTAGTAGAGTGGATTACACTAGTTAATGGAATGGATTACACTAGTTAGTTAGTGAATTACACTAGTTAGTTAGTGGTTTACACTAGTCAGTGAGGGGATTACACTAGTCAGTGAGATTACATTAGTTAGTGAGTGGATTACACTAGTTATTGAGTGGATTACACTAGTTAGTGGAGTGGATTACACTAGTTAGTGAGTGGATTACACTAGTTAGTGAGTGGATTACACTAGTTAGTAGAGTGGATTACACTAGTTAATGGAATGGATTACACTAGTTAGTTAGTGAATTACACTAGTTAGTTAGTGGTTTACACTAGTCAGTAAGGGGATTACACTAGTCAGTGAGATTACATTAGTTAGTGAGGGGATTACACTAGTTAGTTAGTGAATTACACTAGTCAGTGAGGGGATTACACTAGTTAGTGAGTGGTTTACAATAGTTAGTTAGTGGCTGACACTAGTCAGTGAGGGGATTACACTAGTTAGTTAGTGAATTACACTAGTCAGTGAGATTACACTAGTTAGTGAGTGGATTACACTAGTCAGTGAGTGGATTACACTAGTTAGTGAGGGGATTACACTAGTTAGTGAGTGGTTTACAATAGTTAGTGAGTGGTTTACAATAGTTAGTTAGTGGATTACAATAGTTAGTGGATTACAATAGTTAGTTAGTGCATTGCACTAGTTGGTGAGTGGTTTACAATAGTTAGTTAGTGGATGACTGAAGTTAGTTGGTGAATTACACTAGTTAGTGAGTGGTTTACAATAGTTAGTTAGTGAATTACACTAGTTAGTTGGTGAAGTACACTAGTTAGTGAGTGGTTTACAATAGTTAGTGAGTGGATTACAATAGTTAGTGGATTACAATAGTTAGTTAGTGCATTGCACTAGTTGGTGAGTGGTTTACAATAGTTAGTTAGTGGATGACTGAAGTTAGTTGGTGAATTACACTAGTTAGTGAGTGGTTTACAATAGTTAGTTAGTGGATTACACTAGTTAGTTGGTTATTACACTAGTTAGTGAGTGGTTTACAATAGTTAGTTAGTGGATGACTGAAGTTAGTTAGTGGATTACACTAGTTAGTTAGTGTCTGACACCAGTTAGTTAGTGTCTGACACCAGTTAGTTAGTGTCTGACACTATTTAGTTAGTGGATTACACTAGTTAGTTAGTGTCTGACACTATTTAGTTAGTGGATTACACTAGTTAGTTAGTGGCTGACACTAGTTAGTTAGTGGCTGACACTAGTTAGTTAGTGGCTGACACTAGTTAGTGAGTGGCTGACACTATTTAGTTAGTGGATTACACTAGTTAGTTAGTGGCTGACACTAGTTAGTTAGTGGCTGACACTAGTTAGTTAGTGGCTGACACTAGTTAGTTAGTGGCTGACACTAGTTAGTGAGTGGCTGACACTAGTTAGTGAGTGGCTGACACTAGTTAGTTAGTGGATTACACTAGTTAGTTAGTGGATTACACTAGTCAGTGAGATTACACTAGTTAGTGAGTGGTTTACAATAGTTAGTTAGTGTCTGACACTAGTAATTTAGTGGATTACACTAGTTAGTGATTGGATTACACTAGTTAGTGGCTGACACTAGTTAATTTGTGGATTAAACTTGTTAGTTTGTAGATGCATGTTACCAAGTTGAATAGATAGTGGGGAAAAAACCCTGCAATGCACCATACTGACAATCCTCCAGACATAGGGAACAAACCGTCCCACAGAACACACCGTCCAACTGGCACGCCCCCAGTACCTTGTTGTCTGTCCCCCCTCCACCTCCCTCCCCAGTGCAGGTTAGTGACATTGGATCTACTTTGGGTCGATGGAGGATGCTGGCGAGTCAAGCTGTCACAATTATATATGCAACTCATGGTCAGCATGAGTTGGCCTCTAAGGGTAGACGCGATTGGCTTGCAGGGATTCACTGGGGAGGGGCATGTGACGCATGCACGGTGCTGATTGGATCTCACTACACCTGAGTTTTGAGTGGCACCTTCAGGGCTCCTAACAACTTCCTGCCTCTAAAAGCCGCGTTTGGACAAAGAGAGTTCCACTGAAATCACAAACAGAGGAGAGAGAGGTCAGAGGAGGGGTCAGAGGAGAGGTCAGAGGAGGGGTCAGAGGAGAGGTCAGAGGAGGGGTCAGAGGAGAGGAGAGATGGAGAGATCAGAGGAGGGGTCAGAGATGAGGTCAGAGGAGGGGTCAGTGGAAAGGTCAGAGGAGGGGTCAGAGGAGAGATGGAGAGGTCAGAGGAGGGGTCAGAGGAGAGGTCAGAGGAGAGGAGAGATGGAGAGGTCAGAGGAGGGGTCAGAGGAGGGGTCAGTGGAGGGGTCAGAGGAGAGGAGAGATGGAGAGGTCAGAGGAGGGGTCAGAGGACAGGTCAGAGGACAGGGAGGAGGGGTCAGAGGAGAGGTCAGAGGAGAGGAAAGATGGAGGGGTCAGAGGTGAAGAGAGATGGAGGAGAGATGGAGAGGTCAGAGGAGGGGTCAGGAGAGGTCAGAAGAGAGGAGAGATGGAGAGGTCAGAGGAGAGGTCAGAGGACAGGTCAGAGGACAGGTCAGAGGAAGGGAGAGATGGAGAGGAGAGATGGAGAGGTCAGAGGAGAGGTCAGAGGAGAGGTCAGAGGAGAGGTCAGAGGAGGGGTCAGAGGAGGGGTCAGAGGAGGGGTCAGAGGAGGGGTCAGAGGAGGGGTCAGAGGAGGGGTCAGAGGAGAGGTCAGAGGAGGGGTCAGAGGAGGGGTCAGAGGAGAGGTCAGAGGAGGGGTCAGATGAGGGGTCAGAGGAGAGATTGAGAGGTCAGAGGAGAGGTCAGAGGAGGGGTCATAGGAGGGGAGAGATGGAGAGAGAGGGAATGGGAGAGAGAAGCAAGAGGGGAAAGGAAGGAAGAGAGTAGAGCACATAGCGCTGAAATAGGAGCGATCTACAGGAGCAGATATGAACAACAGAATGGTCATTAACAACATGGCAGAACACAATAGAATGCAGAAGATGAACAAAGGAAGAATACTCAGATGGAGCCTGGTTTCTATGGGCAGGATGCTTTCTTTATCGTAGCTAGGGTGTTCTTATTTCAACAGGTTCTGGTCTAGTGCAGTCTGTATCGACTGTCCCAAGCCCCAGTCCCAGAAGCAACTGCACGCAAATAAAAACCGCATGAAAGAAGGGCACAAACAGCGCCGTCTATCACGCGGTATCTGTTCCCGTTTCAGCTCTCAGAACGGCAGGAGAGCAGCAGCTGGCAGTAAACGACCGCACTCATCTAGTGCAGAGCGGGCTGGGGGGGGGGGGTCTGGACCACCGGCCCACGTTCCTGGTGACGCTCTATTGACTGGATTAATTACTCCCCATTGAGTCGCAAACGAGGCAATTAGCGAAAGCTCGTAATTTAATAGATCTTTCTACTACAATATTTATTACCAGCTTTGGCGCAGACAATCCTTCGTCTGCATAAAAATTCTGTTCTCCCCTTAATTAACAGCCTAGTGACGTGATTTGAGGAGAAAAACCACGAAAAGGTTATCTGAAATACTGCGTTGAAAGAGACAAGGAGCACGAAAGTCTTCTGAACGCATTAAAACCTCTCCATAACATGCTAAAGGGCCATGTGAACGTGTTAATAAAGGGCCAGGTGAACGTGTTAATAAAGGGCCAGGTGAACGTGTTAATAAAGGGCCAGGTGAACGTGTTAATAAAGGGCCAGGTGAACGTGTTAATAAAGGGACAGGTGAACGTGTTAATAAAGGGACAGGTGAACGTGTTAATAAAGGGACAGGTGAGTGTAAAGGGCCAGGTGAACGTGTTAATAAAGGGCCAGGTGAACGTGTTAATAAAGGGCCAGGTGAACGTGTTAATAAAGGGCCAGGTGAACGTGTTAATAAAGGGACAGGTGTGTTAATAAAGGGCCAGGTGAACGTGTTAATAAAGGGACAGGTGAACGTGTTAATAAAGGGCCAGGTGAACGTGTTAATAAAGGGACAGGTGAACGTGTTAATAAAGGGCCAGGTGAACGTGTTAATAAAGGGACAGGTGAACGTGTTAATAAAGGGACAGGTGAACGTGTTAATAAAGGGCCAGGTGAACGTGTTAATAAAGGGCCAGGTGAACGTGTTAATAAAGGGCCAGGTGAACGTGTTAATAAAGGGACAGGTGAACGTGTTAATAAAGGGACAGGTGAACGTGTTAATAAAGGGACAGGTGAACGTGTTAATAAAGGGACAGGTGAACGTGTTAATAAAGGGACAGGTGAACGTGTTAATAAAGGGACAGGTGAACGTGTTAATAAAGGGACAGGTGAACGTGTGAATAAAGGGACAGGTGAATGTGTGAATAAAGGGACAGGTGAATGTGTTAATAAAGGTCCAGGTGAACGTGTTAATAAAGGGCCAGGTGGGTTAATAAAGGGCCAGGTGAACGTGTTAATAAAGGGACAGGTGAACGTGTTAATAAAGGGACAGGTGAACGTGTTAATGTGAACGTGTTAATAAAGGGACAGGTGAATAAAGGGACAGGTGAACGTGTTAATAAAGGGACAGGTGAATGTGTTAATAAAGGGCCAGGTGAATGTGTGAATAAAGGGACAGGTGAATGTGTGAATAAAGGGACAGGTGAATGTGTTAATAAAGGTCCAGGTGAACGTGTGAATAAAGGGCCAGGTGAACGTGTTAATAAAGGGACAGGTGAACGTGTTAATAAAGGGCCAGGTGAACGTGTTAATAAAGGGCCAGGTGAACGTGTGAATAAAGGGCCAGGTGAACGTGTTAATAAAGGGACAGGTGAACGTGTTAATAAAGGGCCAGGTGAATGTGTTAATACTTAACTAAAGGTACCTACCTTACCGGTGATGTCATGCACTGACACATGAACAAAGATGGATGCCTCCTCCATACCTTCCAAATACACGTGGCGATAACCTAAAACACATTCAGACACAAAAGGGCACACACACACACACACACACACACAGACATACACACATACACACAGACAAACAAAAAAGACACAAACTTTTATGAAAACATGCCCGGTGACAGGGTTCCACATCTCCAGACTACTTCACTTCAGACTACTTCCACTTCAGACCAATATCAGCTACAGTATATCCACACACTTCAGACCAATATCAGCTACAGTATATCCACACACTTCAGACCAATATCAGCTACAGTATATCCACACACTTCAGACCAATATCAGCTACAGTATATCCACACACTTCAGACCAATATCAGCTACAGTATATCCACACACTTCAGACCAATATCAGCTACAGTATATCCACACACTTCAGACCAATATCAGCTACAGTATATCCACACACTTCAGACCAATATCAGCTACAGTATATCCACACACTTCAGACCAATATCAGCTACAGTATATCCACACACTTCAGACCAATATCAGCTACAGTACATCCAGAACACAGACAGACTGAGGCCACTTCCTCTTCAACACGTTCAGATGGCGCTGCTTTGTCTTGATCGTTTACAAAACCTTCACATAGGTCCTGTCAGGAGAAATGGTAGGAGGAGCTAGAGGAGGGTACCTGGCATTATGCTGGTGAAGGCAATAGTCCGCTGGCCAATGAAGTCTTGGCCGATGGGGTCGTGATCCCAAACCAGGAAACGGATCAGCGCCAGCTCAGGCATGTGCAGTGTGAACACCAGAGTCTCCTCCCACATGGGGTTAAATCCTGACGGGGGGGACAGAAGAGTGGGAGGAAAGAGGGAGTGGGGGGTGAGGCGAGGGAGGGATGAGAGGATGAAAAACAAAGACGAGGAAGAGAGAGAGCGAGGAAGAAGGGAAGAGGGCATGAGACCAAAGAAGAGGAATAAAGACAAATTGAGTGGGGCAGTTAGTGAGAGATATAGACAGAGAGGAGAGAGATATAGAGAGAGAGAGAGAGAGAGGATATATATATATATAGAGAGAGAGATATGGAGAGAGAGGTGAGAGAGGTGAGAGAGGGAGAGAGAGAGAGAGAGAGGAGATATATATATATATATAGAGAGAGAGATATGGAGAGAGAGGTGAGAGAGGTGAGAGAGGGAGAGAGAGAGAGAGAGGAGATATATAGAAAGAGAGAGAGAGGAGAGAGGTGAGAGGGAGAGAGAGAGAGAGAGGAGATATATAGAAAGAGAGAGAGAAGAGAGAGGTATAGAAAGAGACCAGTTATACAGCTTGCTCAGCAGTGATGAATTATTCAGCCTAGTATCTGTGTGTGTGTGTGTGTGTGTGTGTGTCTGTGTCTGTGTGTGTGTCTGTGTGTGTGTGTGTGTCTGTGTCTGTGTGTGTGTCTGTGTGTGTGTGTGTGTCTGTGTGTGTGTAGAACCAGTGGTGCTGTCAGTTCTATGCTACAGTCCCACCTTTTAAAAAATACATGATGCACACACATAGGAATTGTAGTCCTCACAGGTATACACTAGTACTCACACACAATATGCATACATGTGCACACAGCTCTAAACCAGCCTGAAGGCCAGCCTGAAGGACCAGAGGCAAAACACATTAACCAACTGTGGTTTACTCACCTGATATAGCATGAAACTCACTACACCAGGGTTGTGGGTTCAAATCCCATAGAGGACCACAACATTGAAGTATGTCAAGTATGCAAGTACTCCCTATGTGGACTGCTCTGGATAGGTTGTTGGCTAATAAATACTGATTGGCTGAATGAATACTAATTGGATGAAAACTGATTGGCTGAATGAATTCTGATTGGCTGAATAGTCACCGTTGTCATCCACCACTCTGGTCTGCTCTTTACAGCAGTCAACAGGAAGTCCAATGACCTCCACCTCCACAAACGGATCAATAATCTGAAACACAGACACATGACACATTCACACATCGTTGTTTTGGATACTTCTGAAAGGAACACGTATGGTGTGTATCTGGGATAAGTACTGATCAATATTAACCTCTCCTCTGTCCCCGAGCATGGAGTCTTTAGGTTTAGGGAGTTGTTGTCCACTGATGATCTTCAGCACCAGCTGTTTCTTCATCTGTCCCGGCAACGGGTCCTCGGTGACGGGGTTAAAGGGACCTACCGGAGGTGGGAGGGACCAAAAAACCTCAATCATCATTCTGCTTGATACCAATCACCTTCACACATGCACACTCCCACCTTCACACGTGCACGCTCCCACCTTCACACGTGCACGCTCCCACCTTCACACGTGCACGCTCCCACCTTCACACATGCACGCTCCCACCTTCACACGTGCACGCTCCCACCTTCACACGTGCACGCTCCCACCTTCACATGTGCACGCTCCCACCTTCACACGTGCACGCTCCCACCTTCACACGTGCACGCTCCCACCTTCACACGTGCACGCTCCCACCTTCACACGTGCACGCTCCCACCTTCACACGTGCACACTCCCACCTTCACACGTGCACGCTCCCACCTTCACACGTGCACGCTCCCACCTTCACACGTGCACGCTCCCACCTTCACACATGCACGCTCCCACCTTCACACATGCACACTCCCACCTTCACACATTTACACTCCCACCTTCACAGATGCACACTCCCACCTTCACACATGCACACTCCCACCTTCACACGTGCACGCTCCCACCTTCACATGTGCACGCTCCCACCTTCACACATGCACACTCCCACCTTCACACATGCACACTACCACCTTCACACATGCACACTCCCACCTTCACACATGCACACTCCCACCTTCACACATGCACACTCCCACCTTCACACATGCACACTCCCACCTTCACACATGCACGCTGGCTTCAGGATGTAGCCACAGTTCCCGTTGCTGTTAAACTTGGCTCTGTTCAGCTGGAGCACCCGGCCCTCTGATTGGTAGTTCAATGCCACTGAAATGAACACACAAGTCAACACGGTTCTGTGAACACGCCTCGGTATTGTCACCTCCCTCGGGTTCGGTCAAACGTGAACCAGGAATTATCTCCAACTGGGACAGCGCTCCCGGATCCTCACCCAGGTGGCAGCCAGCGTTCCAGAAGGGCTGAGGGTTGAAGTTGGACGAGTCCACGCGGTAGGATGAGGGGTAGATACGCGAGAGCTGCCGCTGGTTAAAGTGGATGAAGGCGGCGGCTTTCTGCTGCATGATCTGGTGTGCCTTGGTCTCGCTGAGAGAAGACACCTGCCAACTGGAGCTGGCGGCTGGGACACACACAGTTACACAGACGTTACACACACGCACGCGCACACGCACACACACACACTACTAACATAAAACAAATCCTTTTGGGGATAAAACAGCACATGTATAAATCCTACTATTGGGATAAGGCAGTAGGCTCAGGAGGGGTTAGTTGTTGGTTCTCTTTGCTTACATTGTGTCTCGATGTCAGAGACGCCCACTGACTTGGTGTATTTGACCAGGTCTGACAGAGCCCTGGATAGTTTCATGGTCTTCTTCTTTCTGCAGAAGAATTACAGTATTGTGTCAAAGTGTAACAATGAGTAACTATGGTAACATCTGTGACTTCACTACCAGGGGTTAATAATGATTGTAATAATAATACAATGTCCAAAAATATATAATGATAATATTTTGCTAAAATAGGGTGTAATTTGGAATACCTTTCTGTCTCTACGGTAACCTTATAGTAATAGTCCTTGTCTCCATGTTAACTCTGCAGTAACAGCTCATGTCTCTATGGTAACAGTTACCCCACCTGCTGTGATGGAGTGGGGCTCGGGAAGCGCTGCTGGAACTGTCCTGGTCCGTGTCTGTGTCCTCAAGACTGTTGGTCTTCTTCAGCTTGGCCACTTTTTTCTGGAGAAGGACATAGAACCATCACAACAAGCCAGACAGGACAAGCCTACAAGGAAACTGACCTATCTCTATAGTCTATAGAAGGTGTCTGACAGACTGACCTATCTCTATAGTCTATAGAAGGTGTCTGACAGACTGACCTATCTCTATAGTCTATAAAAGGTGTCTGACAGACTGACCTATCTCTATAGTCTATAAAAGGTGTCTGACAGACTGACCTATCTCTATAGTCTATAAAAGGTGTCTGACAGACTGACCTATCTCTATAGTCTATAGAAGGTGTCTGACAGACTGACCTATCTCTATAGTCTATAGAAGGTGTCCGACAGACTGACCTATCTCTATAGTCTATAAAAGGTGTCTGACAGACTGTCCTATCTCTATAGTCTATATAAGGTGTCTGACAGACTGTCCTATCTCTATAGTGTATAGTGGTGTCTGACAGACTGTCCTATCTCTATAGTCTATATAAGGTGTCTGACAGACTGTCATATCTCTATAGTGTATAGTGGTGTCTGACAGACTGTCATATCTCTATAGTGTATAGTGGTGTCTGACAGACTGTCATATCTCTATAGTGTATAGTGGTGTCTGACAGACTGTCATATCTCTATAGTGTATAGTGGTGTCTGACAGACTGTCATATCTCTATAGTCTATAGTAGGCGTCTGACAGACTGTCACATCTCTATAGTTTATAGAAGGTGTCTGACAGACTGTCATATCTCTATAGTTCATAGAAGGTGTCTGACAGACTGTCCTATCTCTATAGTTTATAGAAGGTGTCTGACAGACTGTCATATCTCTATAGTTTATAGAAGGTGTCTGACAGACTGTCCTATCTCTATAGTCTATTTAAGGTGTCTAACAGACTGTCCTATCTCTATAGTGTATAGAAGGTGTCTGACAGACTGTCCTATCTCAATAGTCTATAGAGTGTTATCTGACAGACTGTCCTATTTCTATAGTGTGAGGTGGTGTCTGACAGACTGTCCAATCTCTATAGTCTATAGACTGTTATCTGACAGACTGTCCTATCTCTTTAGTCTATAGAGTGTTATCTGACAGATGTCCTATCGCTATAGTCTATAGAGTGTTATCTGACAGATGTCCTATCTCTATAGTCTATAGAGTGTTATCTGACAGACTGTCCTATCTCTATAGTCTATAGAGTGTTATCTGACAGACTGTCCAATCTCTATAGTCTATAGACTGTTATCTGACAGACTGTCCTATCTCTTTAGTCTATAGAGTGTTATCTGACAGATGTCCTATCGCTATAGGCTATAGAGTGTTATCTGACAGATGTCCTATCTCTATAGTCTATAGAGTGTTATCTGACAGATGTCCTATCTCTATAGTCTATAGAGTGTTATCTGACATAGCTCCACAGTCAGCACTAAACCTTGGGAGATGACCGAGAATTCAGAACAGCGATATGAGTAAAGAAACGGGAGGAAGCAGGGAATCGTCCCACCTTTCGTTTGGAGAAGTTTCCCATGAAGTAGCGGCCTGTACGCTTGTTACTGCTGGGGTTGGCTTCGTCCCCTGTGTCTGTCCCATCGTCACCTTTGACCTGGAAAACAATGTGAACGCCAACACACATCAGAGCAGCTCCCTTCTCTCCACTGGATGGTTAGTCTCCACACAGGAACCAGTGTCCAGCTGCACATGTGTTGGTCTCATTGGCAACACACCGTATTATATGGCCTGTGTTTTAAATACATTGTGCTAGTTTCAATGCTGTGTTGGATAAAGAGGAAGTGATGAAGATGTGAGAGTGCTGTGCACTGGCTGGGCCGCCCACGGCCACTGTGGACAACAACTTCAAAAAGGCATTGTAAAATATTCATAGGTACACACTGATAGCTAATCTCTCTGCAGTGGTTTTCACTAAACTGTGCCTAAAGAGGAACACCACACCACCGCTCTGACTCAGCTCCAGGTGATGACACTAAGCTGTGCCTAAAGAGGAACACCACACCACCGCTCTGACTCAGCTCCAGGTGATGACACTAAGCTGTGCCTAAAGAGGAACACCACACCACCGCTCTGACTCAGCTCCAGGTGATGACACTAAGCTGTGCCTAAAGAGGAACACCACACCACCGCTCTGACTCAGCTCCAGGTGATGACACTAAGCTGTGCCTAAAGAGGAACACCACACCACCGCTCTGACTCAGCTCCAGGTGATGACACTAAGCTGTGCCTAAAGAGGAACACCACACCACCGCTCTGACTCAGCTCCAGGTGATGACACTAAGCTGTGCCTAAAGAGGAACACCACACCACCGCTCTGACTCAGCTCCAGGTGATGACACTAAGCTGTGCCTAAAGAGGAACACCACACCACCGCTCTGACTCAGCTCCAGATGATGACACTAAGCTGTGCCTAAAGAGGAACACCACACCACCGCTCTGACTCAGCTCCAGGTGATGACACTAAGCTGTGCCTAAAGAGGAACACCACACCACCGCTCTGACTCAGCTCCAGATGATGACACTAAGCTGTGCCTAAAGAGGAACACCACACCACCGCTCTGACTCAGCTCCAGATGATGACACTAAGCTGTGCCTAAAGAGGAACACCACACCACCGCTCTGACTCAGCTCCAGGTGATGACACTAAGCTGTGCCTAAAGAGGAACACCACACCACCGCTCTGACTCAGCTCCAGGTTATGACTGTCTAGCTGTATTAATCACCTAGTCTGTCGGCTACCTGATATTTGTTCTTTATTAGGACCCTTCTTTTCTTGTTTAAGCGATTGAGATTGTTACAAATATCGCAAGACACTGTAAATAAATGACTTTATTATTAAGGTGACACATCATTAGGCAACAAGGCAATTTGGCCTAACACTCCAGTGATCTCTGGGTAAAAGGCACAAAAAGGCTATTTTTCTTGACACACTCCAGTGCACCCTGGGTAAAAGTTCTAGCCTCCTCAATTTGTTAGATGTGGGTGTAGGTTAGTGTGGGTGTAGATTATGTGTGCGTATAGGTTAGATGTTGGCGTAGTTTAGGCGTGGGTGTAGATTATCTGTGCATGTAGGTTATTGGGGGGTGTAGGTTAGATGGGGGTAGGTTAGTGTGTGTGTAGGTTATTGGGGGGTGAAGGTTAGGTATCTCACACCAAGGTAATCTCACAACAAAACTTCTGAAACATCTCTAGTATTTCAACCCAGATGTGATCTCTGACTTCTGAAACATCTCTAGTATTTTAATCCAGATGTGATCTCTGACTTCTGAAACATTTCTAGTATTTTAATCCAGATGTGATCTCACACCAAGACTTCTGAAACATTTCTAGTATTTTAATCCAGATGTGATCTTTCCTAGGTGCTACCTTGGCGGGCGACTTGTCAGTAGGATTCTCCGAGGATGGCAGGGCAGCGATGGTAAAGCTGTCTGGATCCTCCCGATCACGGATCTTTGACTCCTTCATCAGGTTGTCCAGCTTCTTCTTGGCCACATTCTCCACCTGCTTCCTGGTCATGGATGTCTGGAACGGCAACAAGGATTAGCACAAGGTGTCAGTACACAAGTATACATAGAGAAACAACCAATCTTGCAACTTATCAGCGATGAATGTTGCCCAGACTAGTGAGGTGATGTTCTAAATGAATGTTGCCCAGACCAGTGAGGTGATGTTCTAAATGAATGTTGCCCCGACCAGTGAGGTGATGTTCTAAATGAATGTTGCCCCGACCAGTGAGGTGATGTTCTAAATGAATGTTGCCCAGACCAGTGAGGAGTTGTTCTAAATGAATGTTGCCCAGACCAGTGAGGTGATGTTCTAAATGAATGTTGCCCAGACCAGTGAGGAGATGTTCTAAATGAATGTTGCCCAGACCAGTGAGGTGATGTTCTAAATGAATGTTGCCCGGACCAGTGAGGTGATGTTCTAAATGAATGTTGCCCAGACCAGTGAGGAGTTGTTCTAAATGAATGTTGCCCAGACCTGTGAGGTGATGTTCTAAATTAATGTTGCCCAGACCAGTGAGGAGTTGTTCTAAATGAATGTTGCCCAGACCTGTGAGGTGATGTTCTAAATTAATGTTGCCCAGACTAGTGAGGAGTTGTTCTAAATGAATGTTGCCCAGACCAGTGAGGTGATGTTCTAAATGAATGTTGCCCAGACCAGTGAGGAGATGTTCTAAATGAATGTTGCCCAGACCAGTGAGGTGATGTTCTAAATAAATGTTGCCCAGACTAGTGAGGAGTTGTTCTAAATGAATGTTGCCCAGACCAGTGAGGTGATGTTCTAAATTAATGTTGCCCAGACCAGTGAGGAGATGTTCTAAATGAATGTTGCCCAGACCAGTGAGGTGATGTTCTAAATGAATGTTGCCCGGACCAGTGAGGTGATGTTCTAAATGAATGTTGCCCAGACCAGTGAGGAGTTGTTCTAAATGAATGTTGCCCAGACCAGTGAGGTGATGTTCTAAATTAATGTTGCCCAGACTAGTGAGGAGTTGTTCTAAATGAATGTTGCCCAGACCAGTGAGGTGATGTTCTAAATGAATTTTGCCCAGACCAGTGAGGTGATGTTCTAAATTAATGTTGCCCAGACTAGTGAGGAGTTGTTCTAAATTAATGTTGCCCAGACCAGTGAGGAGTTGTTCTAAATGAATGATGCCCAGACTAGTGAGGAGATGTTGTTAATTTGCAGTCTGTGCAACTAAAAGGCCATTCCCACTGCAGATTACAGATAATAAATACAGTGATTATGTGGTCTGTCAGAAATGTCTGTCAGTGTACGAACACAGTTGACCTTAACAGAATACTTTCAACAGGAATACAATTAAATACGTTCTTAAAAGCGTTTACATGCTTCTATCACTAGGTGGCAGAGTTTCACCACATATGAACTGCAGATAGATGATGTCCTGAACTGCAAGTGAACCAGCACATTTGAGGCTCTTTTTCTAGAAAGAAAAATGGACAGTGACAAAATAGCTACATATCTCAGTAATCTCAATAAAAATGTGAATAATGAATTCGTATTTCCTGGCTTCCATTTCATTATTTAAGACTACTAACCAGAATGCAGAATAAGCAGTAGCTTTGGGACGTAGCCTTAAAACCATGACACCCCTGATGACTGTGAATATTCCAACTCTGATTATGTTAAGGTAAATGGGCCACATATGCTTAGGGTGAGGTGATAAAGGAAGAGGGTGGAGGAGGGGTGAGAGAGAGAGAGGGAGAGGGTGGAGGAGGGGTGAGAGAGAAAGGGTGGAGGAGGGGTGAGAGAGAGGGAGAGGGTGGAAGAGGGGTGAGAGAGAAAGGGTGGAGGAGGGGTGAGAGAGGGTGGAGGAGAGGTGAGAAAGGGAGAGGGTGGAGGAGAGGTGAGAGAGGGGGAGAGGGTGGAGGAGGGGTGAGAGAGGGGGAGAGGGTGGAGGAGGGGTGAGAAAGGGAGAGGGTGGAGGAGAGGTGAGAGAGGGGGAGAGGGTGGAGGAGGGGTGAGAGAGGGGGAGAGGGTGGAGGAGGGGTGAGAGAGGGGGAGAGGGTGGAGGAGGGGTGAGAGAGGGGGAGAGGGTAGAGGGGTGAGAGAGAAGGGGAGAGGGTGGAGGAGAGGTGAGAGAGGGGCAGAGGGTGGAGGAGGGGTGAGAGAGGGGTAGAGGGTGGAGGAGGGGTGAGAGAGAGGGAGAGGGTGGAGGAGGGGTGAAAGAGAGGGTGGAGGAGGAGTGAGAGAGAAAGAGAGGGTGGAGGAGGGGTGAGAAAGAAAGAGAGGGTGGAAGAGGGGGGAGAGGGAGGGTGGAGGAGGGGTGAGAGAGAAAGGGAGGGAGGGTGGAGGAGGGGTGAGAGAGAGGGAATAGACAGTGAGGTCCTTACATCTCCATTCATCAGTTTGCAGTCGTCTTCCATCTCATCCGCACTGTCCTCATCCGTCACGTCACCCTCGTCTTCCTCAGTGCCCTCGTCCATGTTGGGCGGCAGCTTCTTGCCCTGGGAACAATAAGCACCATAAAAACCAGGTTCATTAAACCCCCATAATGACCTCTGCCCTGTGGCGCTAGCTGGTGACCTCTGACCCGTATGGATTGGGGCTTCAGGTCGTCTAGGTCACCTGGGCACAGCCTGGTTCCTCTCTAGGGTTCTTCCTAAATTCGACCCATCTGGGGGTATTTACTAGCCGCTGTGTATCAACTTGTTGATGCGTATTCTGTCAGCTTTTAGGCTGGGTGTCTGTAAAAGCACTTTGTGACAACTGTAGTTTTAAAGAGGGCTTTATAAAATAAATGTGATTGATGAGGACAGTATTATTCATAATAATGTTGTTACTCCGTAATATGTCCTGGGGGTTAGAGACCTCCATACCTGGATAGATGTTGAGTGCAACCACCTGAACGTCCCAGCAGTATCAGACGGGTGTCTATCTCCTTGGTCGCCATGGTAATAGAGTTATTTCAGGTTCAAAGAGGTCAGGCTTGATAGGCGATTCAGCCACCAATTATCCTAATTTGCTGTGTGAAAGGTCGTGACATTACTACCAATGGGTTGCCTCTACTGTTCGCGTCTGGCCCCGGTCGAAAATCAATAAGGTCGATTAGAGTTTTTCCCGACCGTTTTACAAACGCTGTCAACTGAAGTGCAGTTGAGTGTGTTCTGCCGTCATGTTAGGTTTCATAACCGTCATACACACGCTATAATTAACATCTGACACACACACACACACACACACACACACACACACACACACACACACACACAGTCACACACACAGAACTACACACAGTCAAATGAGGTCACCAAACATCCATCTCTCCCGTTGCTCTTAACCGCCTCGTAACCGTGACAATCTCATTAAGACAGACAGCATGGCAGCCACCTGGCAGTCCAAATAAAGCAGCGGGCAGACGCTGGTACTGTGCCTGGCACTGGGCATGGCACCTGCCCCAAACAAGCCTCTTTAACCTAAACTGTGTCATGTTCAATCTGATAATGGGAAGTAACTGGAAGAAGATTTAGCCATATGCCACTGCCAACACAAACAAGCACCTGACAGGGAACTATGCTCGAGTCTGCCATTACTGTGTACAAAATACAAAGTACATAATTTCACAGAAACATAGAAGACAGAAGCCCGCCATGGCCAAACCCGATTGGTCAACCTCTCCACTAATGAGGTTGTCTGTTCACGTTGAGCGTGCCAAGCTAAAGCAGCAATCTTTAATTTGTACTTTAACAGAGTGTACACAGTCTGTCTGCGTCTTTAATTTGTACTATAACAGAGTGTACACAGTCTGTCTGTGTCTTTAATTTGTACTATAACAGAGTGTACACAGTCTGTCTGTGTCTTTAATTTGTACTATAATAGAGTGTACACAGTCTGTCTGTGTCTTTAATTTGTACTATAACAGAGTGTACACAGTCTGTCTGTGTCTTAAATTTGTACTATAACAGAGTGTACACAGTCTGTCTGTGTCTTTAATTTGTACTATAACAGAGTGTACACAGTCTGTCTGTGTCTTTAATTTGTACTATAACAGAGTGTACACAGTCTGTATGTGTCTTTAATTTGTACTATAACAGAGTGTACACAGTCGGTCTGTGTCTTTAATTTGTACTATAACAGAAGTTACACAGTCTGTCTGTGTCTTTAATTTGTACTATAACAGAGGGTACACAGTCTGTCTGTGTCTTTAATTTGTACTATAACAGAGTGTACACAGTCTGTCTGTGTCTTTAATTTGTACTATAACAGAGTGTACACACTCGGTCTGTGTCTTTAATTTGTACTATAACAGAAGTTACACAGTCTGTCTGTGTCTTTAATTTGTACTATAACAGAGGGTACACAGTCTGTCTGTGTCTTTAATTTGTACTATAACAGAGTGTACACAGTCTGTCTGTGTCTTTAATTTGTACTATAACAGAGTGTACACAGTCTGTCTGTGTCTTTAATTTGTACTATAACAGAGTGTACACAGTCTGTCTGTGTCTTAAATTTGTACTATAACAGAGTGTACACAGTCTGTCTGTGTCTTTAATTTGTACTATAACAGAGTGTACACAGTCTGTCTGTGTCTTTAATATGTACTATGACAGAGTGTACACAGTCTGTACGTGTCTCTGTGACTAACTGAGAGATCGATCCAGAGGTATTTAACCTCACTCAGAAGTACTATAAAAGAGCTATAAAAGCCTGCTCATGATATTAATGTGACAGTCTGGACCAGGTTTGGAGCCAATACTGTGTGTCTGTTAAAGGAATATTGAAATAAACCAATATTTGTACTACTGCAATGTGTTCTCTGCATTTTACCCAACACTGAGGTGCAGTGGGCAGCCCTAATCAATGTGTTCTCTGTATTATACCCAACACTGAGGTGCAGTGGGCAGCCCTAATCAATGTGTTCTCTGTATTATACCCAACACTGTGGTGCAGTGGGCAGCCCTAATCAATGTGTTCTCTGTATTATACCCAACACTGAGGTGCAGTGGGCAGCCCTAATCAATGTGTTCTCTGTATTATACCCAACACTGTGGTGCAGGGGCAGCCCTAATCAATGTGGTCTCTGTATTATACCCAACACTGTGGTGCAGTGGGCAGCCCTAATCAATGTGTTCTCTGTATTATACCCAACACTGTGGTGCAGTGGGCAGCCCTAATCAATGTGTTCTCTGTATTATACCCAACACTGTGGTGCAGTGGGCAGCCCTAATCAATGTGTTCTCTGTATTATACCCAACACTGAGGTGCAGTGGGCAGCCCTAATCAATGTGTTCTCTGTATTATACCCAACACTGTGGTGCAGGGGGCAGCCCTAATCAATGTGGTCTCTGTATTATACCCAACACTGTGGTGCAGTGGGCAGCCCTAATCAATGTGTTCTCTGTATTATACCCAACACTGTGGTGCAGGGGGCAGCCCTAATCAATGTGGTCTCTGTATTATACCCAACACTGTGGTGCAGTGGGCAGCCCTAATCAATGTGTTCTCTGTATTATACCCAACACTGTGGTGCAGTGGGCAGCCCTAATCAATGTGTTCTCTGTATTATACCCAACACTGTGGTGCAGTGGGCAGCCCTAATCAATGTGTTCTCTGTATTATACCCAACACTGTGGTGCAGTGGGCAGCCCTAATCAATGTGTTCTCTGTATTATACCCAACACTGTGGTGCAGTGGGCAGCCCTAATCAATGTGTTCTCTGTATTATGGGCAGCCCTAATCCCAACACTGTGGTGCAGGGGCAGCCCTAATCAATGTGTTCTCTGTATTATACCCAACACTGTGGTGCAGTGGGCAGCCCTAATCAATGTGTTCTCTGTATTATACCCAACACTGTGGTGCAGTGCAGGGCAGCCCTAATCAATGTGTTCTCTGTATTATACCCAACACTGTGGTGCAGTGGGCAGCCCTAATCAATGTGTTCTCTGTATTATACACCAACACTGTGTTCTCTGTGCACTGGGGCAGCCCTAATCAATGTGTTCTCTGTATTATACCCAACACTGTGGTGCAGTGGGCAGCCCTAATCAATGTGGTTCTCTGTATTATACCCAACACTGTGGTGCAGTGGGCAGCCCTAATCAATGTGTTCTCTGTATTATACCCAACACTGTGGTGCAGTGGGCAGCCCTAATCAATGTGTTCTCTGTATTATACCCAACACTGTGGTGCAGTGGGCAGCCCTAATCAATGTGTTCTCTGTATTATACCCAACACTGTGGTGCAGTGGGCAGCCCTAATCAATGTGTTCTCTGTATTATACCCAACACTGTGGTGCAGTGGGCAGCCCTAATCAATGTGTTCTCTGTATTATACCCAACACTGTGGTGCAGTGGGCAGCCCTAATCAATGTGTTCTCTGTATTACACCCAACACTGAGGTGCAGTGGGCAGCCCTAATCAATGTGTTCTCTGTATTATACCCAACACTGTGGTGCAGGGGGCAGCCCTAATCAATGTGTTCTCTGTATTATACCCAACACTGTGGTGCAGTGGGCAGCCCTAATCAATGTGTTCTCTGTATTATACCCAACACTGTGGTGCAGGGGGCAGCCCTAATCAATGTGTTCTCTGTATTATACCCAACACTGTGGTGCAGGGGGCAGCCCTAATCAATGTGTTCTCTGTATTATACCCAACACTGAGGTGCAGGGGGCAGCCCTAATCAATGTGTTCTCTGTATTATACCCAACACTGTGGTGCAGTGGGCAGCCCTAATCAATGTGTTCTCTGTATTATACCCAACACTGTGGTGCAGTGGGCAGCCCTAATCAATGTGTTCTCTGTATTATACCCAACACTGTGGTGCAGTGGGCAGCCCTAATCAATGTGTTCTCTGTATTATACCCAACACTGTGGTGCAGGGGGCAGCCCTAATCAATGTGTTCTCTGTATTATACCCAACACTGTGGTGCAGGGGGCAGCCCTAATCAATGTGTTCTCTGTATTATACCCAACACTGTGGTGCAGGGGGCAGCCCTAATCAATGTGTTCTCTGTATTATACCCAACACTGTGGTGCAGTGGGCAGCCCTAATCAATGTGTTCTCTGTATTATACCCAACACTGTGGTGCAGTGGGCAGCCCTAATCAATGTGATTTTTTACCTTAGTGGTGGGAGGGAATAGAACCAGGAACCTTCCAGACTCAAATACCCTAACCACTAGGTTTGGAGCCAATGATGGCTCCAAACCTGTTATAATGATGGTGGAGTAAACCAAGCTTTGGTTGGGGTTAAAGTGCACACCAGTGACCTCTGACCTAGGGAGACAGACCGTCTTGTGTTCAGAAAGTTCACCTTCACAAGGATCTTCCCTTTCAGGATGTCTGGAGAGGGCAGGTGGCCGTGTTCATCCACCCTGACGGCAGAGAGGTCCAGCTTTTCCCCCATCACCTCCACCAGGCACTGGGCCATCTTCTTCTGCTGAGGAACACTGCAGTGGTTCTCTATAGACAGGATCACTGGGTAGCTGACACACACACAGAGAGGAGTAAGTTCCACGCAGACCGACATGAATTCCAGACAGTTGAAGTTAACAGACAGCTACAGAAATAGGTAACAAACAAACAGGTAGAGTCGTAGGTAACAGACAGACAGGTACATCTGTAGGTAACAGTCAGACAGGTACATCTGTAGGTAACAGTCAGACAGGTACATCTGTAGGTAACAGACAGACAGGTACATCTGTAGGTAACAAACAGACAGGTACATCTGTAGGTAACAGACAGACAGGTACAGTAGGTAACCAGACAGGTACATCTGTAGGTAACAGACAGACAGGTACATCTGTAGGTAACAGACAGACAGGTACATCTGTAGGTAACAAACAGACAGACATCTGTAGGTAACAGACAGACAGGTACATCTGTAGGTAACAGACAGACAGACAGGTACATAGGTAACAAACAAACAGGTAGAGTACATCGTAACAAACAAACAGGTAACAGACAGACAGGTACATCTGTAGGTAACAGACAGACAGGTACATCTGTAGGTAACAGACAGACAGGTACATCTGTAGGTAACAGACAGACAGGTACATCTGTAGGTAACAGACAGGTACATCTGTAGGTAACAGACAGACAGGTACATCTGTAGGTAACAGACAGACAGGTACATCTGTAGGTAACAGACAGACAGGTACATCTGTAGGTAACAGACAGACAGGTACATCTGTAGGTAACAGACAGACAGGTACATCTGTAGGTAACAGACAGACAGGTACAGCGGTATCCAACCATGTCTGGTAGAATATTTCTACACACACGTATCTAGAGATACATAATGGGTTCAGTACTGAGCTGGTTTCCATGGCGCAGACAGACTGCTGCCCTGGGCTTTCAGTTTTGTTGACTAGTTTAATTCCAGTGTCACCCATTCAACCCTAGAAAATGCAATTCTGAAGTGTCTCCACGGCATTAACATGATAATCTGAGGTAAAACACATTCAGACAAATATCTACAGAACACAGAGCCTGCGGACCTGCACTGATGACACACACACACACACATATATTGACACACACACACACACACACATATTGGCACACACACACACACATATTGGCACACACACACACACACACACACATTGGCACACACACAGGATCACGTGCACACCCAAAGCGTTTCAATACACAGAGAACAGCATCTATTTCTAGAGTCTTATGTGCAGATGGCATCCTGATAGGATTATCACCTACAACCACCTCCCCCCTCTGATGAGATGTGTGTGAGAAAGAGAGAGAGAAGAGAGAGAGAGAGAGAGAGGGAGAGAGAGAGAGGAGAGTGGGGTGAGAGAGGGAGAGATATAGAGAGAGTGGGGGGAGAGAGTGAGAGATATAGAGAGAGAGAGAGGGAGAGTGTGTGTGAGAGAGTGTAATGTTGAAACACTGGTTTGCTCCATCTTCTACACATCACAGCCAACACAAGTTCAAGAACTTCCACGAGAAGACAAGTTTCGTTTTGACCATTAACACACTACTTCACACATCACATTGCCTCATAGAGCAGTGATGTCTAACCATTCTGTTAGAGATATTTAATTATTATAATATTATAAGTGGGATCACCTGAAACAGCGTTATGGGATATCTGGTGTTTCAGGTGAACAAGGTGCAAATGAAAGACGCCATGTGCAGCTGATATTTAACCCTTTAATATACAATTTGTTTATTTGAAAAAAACTCACTCGTTTTTTACGAAGGCGTACTTGTTGATGGTTTCGATGACGTCTCTGAACAGGATCTTGGATGTAAGGGTGTAGCCATGATGGACAATAGGTTCTCCATCCTGACCATCCCAGCAATCCACTGAAACAGAGGGAGAGAAGAGTGGGATTGAAGAGAGACAAGATGGAGAGAAAAGAAGAGGGAGAAAAGAGAGGGAGAAACAAGAGAGGAAGAGACAAGAGAGGAAAAGAAGAGATGGATTGAAGAGAGACAAGATGGAGAGACAAGAGAGGAAGAGAAGAGAGGGAGACAAGAGAGGAAGAGAAGAGAGGAAGAGACAAGAGAGGGAGAGAAGAGAGGAAGAGACAAGAGAGGAAGTGAAGAGAGGGAGAGACAAGAGAGGAAGAGAAGAGAGGGAGAGACAAGAGAGGGTGTGTGTGTGTTGTGTGTGTGTGTGTGTGTGTGTGTGTGTGTGTGTGTGTGTGTGTGTGTGTGTGTGTGTGTGTTGATGTGTGTGTGTGTGTGTTGATGTGTGTGTGTGTTGATGTGTGTGTGTGTGTGTGTGTGTGTGTGTGTGTGTGTGTGTGTGTGTGTGCGTGTGTGTGCGTGCGTGTGTGTTGATGTGTGTGTGTGTGTGTTGATGTGTGTGTCTGTTGATGTGTGTGTGTGTGTGTGTGTGCGTGCGTGTGTGTTGATGTGTGTGTGTGTGTGTGCGTGCGTGCGTTGATGTCAGCGCGTCTTCCACTCACCTTCCACACACCGGCACCCAGCCTGCAGCACCCAGGCATACATGTCTACACGGGACTGGGACATTAGCTGGTCACCCATCAGGTAGGTGTTGTGTGAGGATGAGATGAAATAGTTACAGAGGGGCTGGCTCATGTCCTGGGTCACCTCGTAGTGTTCTGGGTTGAACACGTCCCCGGCAGGACTGCGCATGTAACTGGTGAAACCTGGGTCGCACCAAAACCCAAACGTCATGTCTCATAACAACACTTAGCCAAAAAAATGACATTATATATTTTATCCTCAGAACACGTGTGGACGATCATTCGGGACGAAGGAACGTTGAAGGGACGACTTGTGGGAAATGGAGGAGATGTATACAACTTGAAAGTGGATCTGGTGAGAGGAGAACATTTTGACGGGACTGGAAAACATATTTTCTAGTGTAATTCTGCCAAGAGCCCGGTGAGTTTGGAGAGGTTTCCTCAGAGGACGGGCTGTATCAATATGACAGATGCAGACTCCGAGCTCAGTAGATGTTTAACTGTCAGTACGCAGATGGAAACCCAACGCTAATTAAAATGACTAATTCAGTGACCATCGATACTCAGCAGCGAATGCCGACAACAACAAATCTGCTGCCACATAGTGACTCGTGCCAACATTACATTCCTTCATTATAGACGCAGTACTTCGGATTTGGATTTTACAAGGATTAAAAAACATTGAAATGCCCATTTTGTACAGTGCCGTACAGAATATTTAATATGCTGTGAGAACCGTTACATTTCAGGGCATGTGGAGATGTGCAAGATTCAGCGATCCATAAACAGTATTCTTACCGTCAATACCCAGAACCCCCTGTTTCTGGTTCTCGGGGCAGGGTTCAAATTTGTTCACAATCTCAAGACAATGGTCCTTGGTCACCTTGGTCATCTGCGTAACGAGAGAAAATACACACACACACAATAAAGCGTTAGAAACACAGGCTGACTGTGCTACACACAGTTAACAAGATCTCTTCAATCCCCTTGCATTTCAGTTAGCAACGGGAGAGTTGAAGATAAAGTCCTGTTAAGCTAATTAGGAGTCAACCTCCGTCCTGTCGCCCTGCATACTGGGTCAATATGGTGGTCGTTAGAGCTTAGCCACAGGAGGCTGGGCTTTGGCTAAGTCATTGGTCGACTTATTGGTGGTGGTTGGGGGGGTCAAGTGACTGAACACAGGATGAGAGACTGAACACAGGATGAGTGACTGAACACAGGGTGAGAGACTGAACACAGGATGAGAGACTGAACACAGGATGTGAGACTGAACACAGGATGAGAGACTGAACACAGGATGAGTGACTGAACACAGGATGAGAGACTGAACACAGGATGAGTGACTGAACACAGGGTGAGTGACTGAACACAGGATGAGTGACTGAACACAGGGTGAGTGACTGAACACAGGGTGAGTGACTGAACACAGGGTGAGTGACTGAACACAGGATGAGAGACTGAACACAGGATGAGTGACTGAACACAGGATGAGAGACTGAACACAGGATGAGAGACTGAACACAGGATGAGAGACTGAACACAGGGTGAGAGACTGAACACAGGATGAGTGACTGGGTCACATGTGAGGGTGAACACATTTGTGATCTAACCATATTTATTAACACACACACCTGAAGCACGGACACACACACGTGCACACACTCACACATCCTGGTTTGGTTCTGGTAACTGAATACGTCCTGGTTTGGTTCTGGTAACTGAATACATCCTGGTTTGGTTCTGGTAACTGAATACATCCTGGTTTGGTTCTGGTAACTGAATACATCCTGGTTTGGTTCTGGTAACTGAATACGTCCTGGTTTGGTTCTGGTAACTGAATACGTCCTGGTTTGGTTCTGGTAACTGAATACATCCTGGTTTGGTTCTGGTAACTGAATACATCCTGGTTTGGTTCTGGTAACTGAATACGTCCTGGTTTGGTTCTGGTAACTGAATACATCCTGGTTTGGTTCTGGCAACTGAATACGTCCTGGTTTGGTTCTGGTAACTGAATACGTCCTGGTTTGGTTCTGGTAACTGAATACATCCTGGTTTGGTTCTGGTAACTGAATACATCCTGGTTTGGTTCTGGTAACTGAATACATCCCTGGTTAAGTTCTGGTAACTGAATACGTCCTGGTTTGGTTCTGGTAACTGAATACATCCTGGTTTGGTTCTGGTAACTGAATACATCCTGGTTTGGTTCTGGCAACTGAATACGTCCTGGTTTGGTTCTGGTAACTGAATACGTCCTGGTTTGGTTGTGGTAACTGAATACATCCTGGTTTGGTTCTGGTAACTGAATACATCCTGGTTTGGTTCTGGTAACTGAATACATCCCTGGTTAAGTTCTGGTAACTGAATACACCCTGGTTTGGTTCTGGTAACTGAATACATCCCTGGTTTGGTTCTGGTAACTCCCCTCAGAACCAGCAGAGCCAGCTATGCAACCATGCTTCAGAACCGTCTACTGGGCATTTATAAACCCATCCTCTCCACGATCCATCTATCCTCGACTGTAAATACGCAGGAAAACCATCCTCTAGTTATAAAGCAATTTCAGTCATTAACACTATTTTTATTGTGTTTTTCACTAAGTCAACTTATTTTTATTAAATTTTTTTACAGCGGAACCATTAGATAATGCTCGTATTTCACAGCAGCGCCAAATGTCTTAAAAGTCCATTTGAAGTGGTACTGCTAATTCTAACAGCTTTATAAGGACCTGTGTTTGCACTTACACACGACTATTAGGCATTTGCTTTAGGCCCCAATGGAAAATCCATTAAACAACTGTGTGGGTCTGCGTCGGCCCGCCCGCCACCTCGTGGGGTCTCTACGGGCCGACACGCTAGGATCCAGACCCATTTAGTTAGCCAGCGGGTAAAAAGGGATGTCAGCAGAAAAAAATCATTTCCTCTGCAGCAGTGAGGAGCTTATCCACATTGATTAGCTGCATTCTGTAGCGCTGTCAAGGAGCTGTTTGAGCTCCGTAAAGCACACCGCTTAGATAGAATAAAAGACACTGGAGAACCGTTACAAACGGGATATATATGCATTATACACAACGGAATTAACAATGCATGAGACTTATACAGCACTATTTTCAAGGAGCTTTTAACTTGCAATAAAATGTAGAAATGTGAGGTGTTCTTTTTCTAAAGGGTCTGTTCTGAAACAAATGTCTTTGTCGAGGCTGGCTGAGCTTCTCTGCAATTCGTGGTCTTTACTTGTTTTACAGATGTTGACAGGAACATCAGTGAAACGTTGTGACATCAGGCAGAGGATAAGATGTCCTCGACGACCAAGAACTTCCCTCAGATGTTAATGCTGAGGTTAAGGCATTACAAAAAAGACCCAGAAGAGCTCTTCAGGACTCCTTAAGTGACTTGAGTAACCACACAGTAATATCCTCATGGATACTCAGGAGCTGGCGGTGGTGTGTGTGTGTGTTTGTTGTATGCATCTTCTCACCACAACCCAACGAACAGCACCGTACACTTTCACCGTACACTTTCAGCACACACTTTCAGCACACACTTTCAGCACACACTTTCATCGTACACTTTCATCGTACACTTTCATCGTACACTTTCACCGCTCACCTTCACCACACACTTTCACCACACACTTTCACCGCACACTTTCACCGCACACCTTCACCGCACACCTTCACCGCACACCTTCACAGCACACTTTCACCACACACTTTCACCGCCCACTTTCACCGCCCACCTTCACCGCACACCTTCACCGCACACTTTCCAACTCAACAGAAACAACGTTAGACCTGCACGCACCTTCTGCTCCAACTCCAGGAAGCGGGCGAGGTCTGTGGTGTCCAGGTGATCCTTGTGGTTGCTGTAGGTCAGCATGAGCAGGTAGAGGTCACGTCGCGTGGACATCATCTTGTAGAAGGAGCAGAACTCCTCGAAGTCCAGCGTGCCCTGGTGGTCATCAGTGTCGGCCTCCTGGGAGAAACGAGAAATGGTAAACAGGTGAAAGGTCACCTCCACTTGAGGGCGTCTACACACAGAAAGACAAAGGTGAAAGGTACTTCCACTTGAGGGCGTCTACAAACAGAAAGGCAAGAGCGATTCTGAAAACTTTTGGATTGTCAACAACGAAGCAAAATTTGAGAAGTTGAGTTGCATTGATGAAGTGGAAATTTCCGAAACAAAGGAACGTGAAAGAACCCAACAGTTATTTGTCCTCATCCTTTATGATTGCTTCATAATCATGCATCTGATGTATTTCATCCCAACATGAATAACATCACACACACACTAATGTGGGTGGGTAAACCATCAGTGGAATGGGTGCTATTCTCTTTCCATTTATTATGTAAAAGAGGGCTGGAGCACTTAACATGCCAGCATGTGGCCGATCACAGCCATGTAGCTATTATGAATTAATTAATCAGTGTGCGGTGATGCTCTGTCCTTGTACCCGGGTCTATCAGCCACCATAAATTATTCAGTGGTGCTTCCTCGGGTCGGGAAAAAAACTGAGACAACCCCAGACAAGGGAAAAGACCGGAGACAACCCCAGACACAGGGAAAAGACCGGAGACAACCCCAGACACAGGGAAAAGACCCGGGACAACTCCACTGTTCCGGATTAAAGTCTCCAATTAACAAATTAGGGAGGTGATTAACAGAGTAGAACGAGGACCATGAGGTCCTTGGGCTGGGCTGGGTCAATACTGGGCTGGGCTTGGTCAATACTTGGGCTGGGCTGGGTCAATACTTGGGCTGGGCTGGGTCAATACTTGGGCTTGGGCTGGGTCAATACTGGGCTGGGTCAATACTGGGCTGGGTCAATACTGGGCTGGGTCAATACTGGGCTGGGTCAATACTTGGGCTTGGGCTGGGTCAATACTTGGGCTTGGGCTGGGTCAATACTGGGCTGGGTCAATACTGGGCTGGGTCAATACTGGGCTGGGCTGGGTCAATACTTGGGCTTGGGCTGGGTCAATACTGGGCTGGGTCAATACTGGGCTGGGTCAATACTGGGCTGGGTCAATACTGGGCTGGGTCAATACTGGGCTGGGTCAATACTGGGCTGGGTCAATACTTGGGCTTGGGCTGGGTCAATACTTGGGCTTGGGCTGGGTCAATACTGGGCTGGGCTGGGTCAATACTGGGCTGGGCTGGGTCAATACTGGGCTGGGTCAATACTGGGCTGGGCTGGGTCAATACTGGGCTGGGTCAATACTGGGCTGGGCTGGGTCAATACTGGCGTCTCTGTCTGTCTACACAGTGTGTATGGAAACAGGGTCACTGGTTTTTGGCGTGACTGTTGGCTGTGCACAGGGTATTGCACACCCAGTGGATCAACAGGTCAAATCCCTCAAAGATTCCTGTCAGAAGTAAGCAGGTTAACCCGACAGACGTGCCCTACTGTCCTGTAAACACACACATATGTACACCCAGGCCCCAGTGTGGTAACTGTGTATTACACCGGAGGCCATCTGTACCCCTAGCCAACATATGGGTGACCTCCTAGTGCAACCTCAAATAAGTCGTGGCTGCTAGGGCTAAAGCGCTAGAGTGCTAACACCGCGCTAACAACGCGCTAACACGCTAAGAACATGCTAACACACAAAAAATGTGCTTACACACTAACAATGCGCTAACACACTAACTACAAGCTAACCACATGCTAACTCATCAACC
This sequence comes from Dallia pectoralis, assembly GCA_029465975.1. Lineage (NCBI taxonomy): Eukaryota > Metazoa > Chordata > Actinopteri > Esociformes > Umbridae > Dallia > Dallia pectoralis. The sequence goes on along the minus strand of CM055728.1, from coordinate 30,101,324 downwards.
ATGCGTTTACACACTGTTAACTCGCTTGTCAGAGGAGAGACACAATGACAATGGACATTGTTGTTAAACTGAACAAAGGCCTGACAGACTTTGCAGCAAGATAATTTTCTAAGTAAAGTTACTGATGCAATGAAGTTTTTGGTTTTTCCATTTTCACCGGTACCGTGGACTGACATGGCCAAGCTAGCTAAGAAAGGCTTTATGGTGCCACTAAAGTCCACTGGTAACAAAAGGAGCCATTTTCACCTTCCTGGTTGTAGCTCAAGTTTAAACACGCCTCATGTCGCTACATCTCCACAGTAAATTGGGAAACTCAAAAATGGTAAAGTGGGCGCTCTGATGGCCGTCTCACCAAGCCGTACTCCTTCACACACCGCTTGTGTTTGCCGGCACATTGAGATGGGTGTTAGGATTCAAACTATGGGCCCCCAATCATAGAGTTGAACTTTCATTTCGCCGAGCTAACTCGTAAAGCCACTTCACTTTATTTTTCAATCAGGTTAAATAGAGTCCGACACAGAGGTCTGTTGTTGCTAGGTTACCACTGTTACCGTTACTATTTCATAACGCCACATCCCCCCGAAACCTTCCAAAATATTCCGCAATGATTTTATGAAAAAATAATTCCATCATCCTTTGCAATAAAGAAATGCTGACAAAAGAAATATTCTCAAAGAGAACGGGTAAACATTTGTTTGACCTTTAGAACCATTCTCCAAAGACGGTCATTTCCAATGCAAATGTCCCAAAGAACAGTTTTTTTTGTAGCGGAATTGCTTTTGCCAATTTAGTTGTGGGTCAATAGAAACCCAGCTCATGATATCCCAAGCCTTCTGGATATCTGCTCTACACCCCCGCAGTGTCTCTGACTGATTGTGCCAACGATGACTTTCATAGTAGCTCATCTATGTGCTGTTGAGTAAATGACAAGCATGTGGCTTAATGTGAGTTCAATAAGTTAGCCCTCGGCCATCTGTCCAAACAGGACAAACTATACCACTGCCCACCACATCAAGCTCCTGTCCAACTGCTGAGTGCAAATGTCCCGGTTCCTCCTGCTTCAGAATGAATGTAAATCCGGTTCCTATATAAAGTCCACCCCAGCTGCACAACAGACACAAAAACAGACAATCAAATAAACGATAAAACACAAGAGATGCACGCATACATAAACCAAACCGAGAAATTCCTACATAAAAGGCCACTGAGCTACTCAACACTTACCGATATCACTCCTTTCTTATCCTTTACCCCCTCCCCTCCCTCTCTCCCTCTTCCTTCGCTCCCTTTTCCCTCTCTTCTTTTACACATTAGTCGGTCTCTCCGTCGCTCCCCAAAGTAAACGCCTGCAGTCATTCCAATTCTAATTGGTGGTTTACGTTTGCTTCCATGCACTTTGACATTCTCTTTTTAATGCCAATCGCAACACATTATTTTCCTTATTTAAAAGAAGGACCATAGCGTGACCTACCCGGTCTGAGAGGAATACCGCCGCCTCAATGCTAACATTCAGCTAATGTTCAGCTAACGTTCGGCTGACGTTCAGTTAAAGTTGTCTCACAACCACTTCACCTCACAACATACAGGAAGTGCGAAGTGACACAACACACAGGAAGTGAGTGAATTAACTCCGTTAGGTCTCCCTTGTACCTTAAACATCTGCTTGACCTTCTGACGGGGCAGGTTGACGTTAAGTTTGTGAAGGAGCTGCAGGACCTCGCTGATGCTCAGGCTGCCGTCGCCGTTCTTATCCGCCTCCGTGAACGTCTGCTTCAGCCACGTAGCGACCGGGGAGCGGTTAAGGTGGGACAACACGTTTGCTGGGGGTTAAGTTCACCGACGCCTAACCAGCGGCAGTCACACGGCTCACTAACTGATCGATCCAGACCTGAAACAGCGTGAGAAGCCGTGCCATTTGATCTCTGACATTGCTCTCACAAAACTCCACACGGCTCGAGTCTAATTTCAGCACAAGCCGACTGACACATGATGAAATGTGATTCATGAGATGTGAAAGGTGCATATCCGTCAGTCTTCACCTGAACCCCTTTCATCAGCGTCGTGTGCCTGCTAGCATGCTAATGTGTATGTAAAGTGTCATAATGGCTGTCTGAGGAGAGAACTGTTCGTGTGATTGGATGGGAGTGAGTGCAGTGTGGAGAGAAGTAATCGTGTGATTGGATGGGAGTGAGTGCTGTGTGCCGGCATTATTTGGAGTTATCGACAACTCCTCATAACAGCATTGTGTGTCGAAAAGTCCTCATCACAAACGTCTCTTCCAGTCCTCCCTTAAATTGACTGAATCTGTCGTTACCATCATTAAACCCCAGAGAACATGATACAACTGAACCCCCCCATAACCAAACCCCTGGTGGAGACATGTCTAAACAGGTAAGGATATTGATCGCGGGTGCGCTGCCTCTTGGCCAGGCTGTCCTCGTCGCTGATTCCCGCCACCAGGTACTTGAGTCCGGTGATCCAGGTGCGCGCCTCCTCGCCGGAGCTGGAGACCAGGTCCAGGGACTCCAGGCGCTCACCGTAGTACAGACTGAAGCAGCAGTTGGGGTCGAAGCTACCCTCGGAATATCGCTGGAAGATTTCCGACTGTTTGCCTTCACACACCTCTCGGATAGAGTCGATGGAGACTGGTGGGAGACGTGGGAGAATGAGGGCAAAGGAGAGAAAGGAAGACATTGTTAAGTTAAACAGCAATAAACACACCGGAAAATCAACAATGCAGGTTTGATTGAATCGAGTCCTTATTAGAGAATTGAGAAATGTGAGTGAATGAAGCAAATCCATTTATATAACCCTCACACTCATATTCGATTACACCCAGTTCATTCCGCTGGGCCTGGATTGGAATGACCCACCCACCTGTCGAATAACGAGGCAGAAGCGCCAGAAGGCATCTGAATCGTTTCAGCCACAGGAAGGAATAAATACTAACTTAGAAGTATTTATTACAAGGCCTAGGCAATATGCTACCGAAAAATATACAAATCTGCAATTTAGCGAGCTGTGCCAGAGAGCTATGTTATTAAAACAAAACGCTCAGGGAATTGTAATGGCATTTCACAAGAATAGGTTTCACAGAGGCCTTCATTAAGATTTACTGTTCTCTCAAAATGCGGTGGGCATTTTTTGTTTAGTTCGAGGTGAAAAGGTGAAGAGTACACAGCCGTCAGATTAGACCTTTTCTGAAGATGGACTCAGTTGTTACCCTCATGGTGGATAATCACGACCGTAAGTGGTTGCAAATTAAATACATTCTGCCTGGTGCCAGGTTCTATTCTCTCTGTGGGCTTTGTTTTAATGCAGGTTGCTGGGGTCGATGGAGAGCTGGTTAACCGGCATAAATATATCTCGTAAAAACGTACTACGGGGCCTTCAGGCCTTTCAACCAGCGCGGAACCATCCATTGTCGTTAAGTTAGTCTGAATTCCATTCTGACTCTGATTTCTGCTTGGAGGAGGTCCAGGCAGTATGCTGAACGCCAAGAGACACTAGAGTTAAATGTTCAGAATAGCCATTGTTCTGATAGATTACAGGGTATTAAACATACATTCACGGTATCGCAGATTAGTGTAAATGTGTTTGTGTCTGTCTTGTTTCGGGGGAAAGCCCACGCGTGACTGTGACTTCCTGACCTGCTCGTTCATGTGTTGCAGCGTGCATCTCACTTATGGACTGTCTCCGACCACTGTACTGTAGAAAACATGTAATCAGACCTACTGGACTTTAGCTGAATGTAGCCGATTCGTTAATATACGATTCACTAAATAAAACCAGTCCATACATAATTTGCCCCTGAATAGGGTCACAGCCTATAAATATAGTCTATAAATAATTCTGAATGTAGAGTTAATGTGAGCCAGGAAGGTGACCGCAGCTAATTAGGAAACGCAGTTCTGATAAGATCTCAAAGGTTGGTGGGGGTGAAGCTTTTTGATTGGTGTGTTGACTTGATCAACAACTACCGTTCTGAACTCGTCACCACGGGGACCTGCCTCAGAAGGACAAGCCCCGCCCCAAATACCTGGCCTGGTCCAAAATGAAGCAGTAATAATATATATAAATATAAATAATAACTGATATAATGCAGGAAATACTGCTATAGTAAATAATTGGATGTGACATCTGACACTGAATGATGTATCGTTTAGACGGCAGCGCAATATCACGTTGACATCAGAAATAAAGTCAAATAATTTCCTTTCATAAGCCAATGACTGATGAGATAAAATGTGTTTCCTGTGCAGCCGTTAGGAAACAGGATGTTTGAGAAAACTCAATTCCAGCATGGAATTGCAACAAATATTGAAACTTGAAAATATCATTTTTCGAGCTGACAACATGGCACTGCACTTGCACTTCCCAGTCCTGTTCACTTCACATTATTCTATAACACAACCTTCCGAAAGTTCCCTGGCATGCACGAATGAACACTGCCAAAGCCAGATGAAAACCCAACCCATTCATCTGTGACATAAAGGAAGATTCCGGATCCTTATCGTCATTTCAATCCTGACGCTCCGTTTGTTTCTCTGGAGGTCCCAGAGTTCTGTCCTGTTTCAGTGACGCTGGTTTGGCAGATTAAAGCCGATGAATAATTGAGGCTACTTAAGAAGCTTATACACTCCTGTGGTGTCGGAGAAGCCAGGAGAGAGGGAGAGAACGTCAGGAAGCGAAGTCCTGCACAGACCGAATGTCCCCAACACAGACAGGTGTCACTTAGTCTCCACACAAACAACATCACATGAACCCGGTTCTATTCTGCTGCTGTTCTTGACTACAGTGAGACTTAGCAGAAGAGATTGTTGTGAGTGAGACTGTAATATCCATCGATACGTTCCATTAAACTGACACTATACTCTCTCTGCATTTACGGATCTGTGAAATCAATGTGAACTGGGGAGTTTGAAACATTTGCATTGTGTTTACAAGTAATCTTGAAAATCATTATGTAGTCAGGGTGTAGCTGCAGACTTAATCTGATATACATAATAACTTTGCACTTCCCTAGATGGAAAAAACTTCCAGATGATTGTTGTCATTTAATAAACGAAATATGCTTTTTAACATTCCAAGTAAATATATAAACATCCGAATATATCGTCTCACACTCATTTGAGAGGTAAAAGCTGAAAAACCCGCCAGTCGGATTCAAACCCTCAACTGGAAGTGGCACCTGGAAACCCTAAACCATTCAACGACACACCCAACCCCTGCTCCACCCCGCTCCACCCCGCTCCACCCCGCTCCACCCTGCTCCACCCCGCTCTACCCTGATCAGGACACAACACACCCAACCCCCGCTCCACCCCGCTCCACCCAGGACAGGACACAACACACCCAACCCCCGCTCCACCCCGCTCCACCCTGCTCCACCCCGCTCCACCCTGCTCCACCCCGCTCCACCCTGCTCCACCCCGCTCCACCCTGATCAGGACACAACACACCCAACCCCCGCTCCACCCCGCTCCACCCAGGACAGGACACAACACACCCAACCCCGCTCCACCCCCGCTCCACCCTGCTCCACCCTGCTCCACCCCGCTCCACCCTGCTCCACCCCGCTCCACCCTGCTCCACCCTGCTCCACCCCGCTCCACCCCGCTCCACCCTGATCAGGACACAACACACCCAACCCCGCTCCACCCCGCTCCACCCTGCTCCACCCCGCTCCACCCCGCTCCACCCCGTTCCACCCTGATCCACCCTGCTCCACCCCGCTCCACCCTGATCAGGACACAACACACCCAACCCCGCTCCACCCCGCTCCACCCTGCTCCACCCCGCTCCACCCCAGGACACAACACACCCAACCCCGCTCCACCCTGCTCCACCCCGCTCCACCCTGCTCCACCCCGCTCCACCCAGGACAGGACACAACACACCCAACCCCCGCTCCACCCTGCTCCACCCCGCTCCACCCCGCTCCACGCCGCTCCACCCCGCTCCACCCCGCTCCACCCCGCTCCACCCTGCTCCACCCCGCTCCACCCCGCTCCACGCTGCTCCACGCTGCTCCACCCAGGACAGGACACTTCACAGACAGTAACTCACTCTTGGCCTTCTCGTTCTTGCGTGAGGGCCGCCAGCGGATGCAGGACTTGTGTTCGTCCAGGTAGAAGAAGCGCACCAGACCCTTCGAGCCACCGCGGAGCTTCACCATCTGGGAGCCCGTCTGCATGGAGGTCATGCATCTCTCCACTGGGGAGAAAGGAGGAGGGAGGGAGAGGTTAAAGGAGCTGTTCAGCAAGCGTTTATTATGTGTCGAGCACTTCTCAGTGAAAGTGTGTGTGTGTAGATGTGTGTGTGTGTGAGTGTGTGTTTGGAACCAGAGTCTGCGTCAGCGATAATGAGGGAGAATGTGAATGTGTGTCGGAGTGGTGTGAAGGTGTGCTGTCAAGCATTCTTCCCAGTTTGGAACTCAGGCTGATAAACATTTACACACAGACGTACACACACACACACACGCACACGCACACGCACGCACACGCACACAAAGCATTGTCTCTGCCTACTACAAACAAACATTTCAAATGCATTGGTTGTTTTTAAATCCATGATATTTAAAATCCATACCTACAAAAATAACAAAACACAATGTGTGTTAGTGTTTTAGCTGAAGTGTTGAAAATGGTAAGCACTGTGAAGACACTTCACATAAAGAGAGCGGCCAAAACATGGATACCACATTTAAATCTTTGCTTCAGTTTGACACTCTTCCACAGCTAGCTAGGCTAATGAACAGTGGCAGAGTAGGCTAGCCATAGGCTAATGAACAGTGGCAGAGTAGGCTAGCCATAGGCTAATGAACAGTGGCAGAGTAGGCTAGCCATAGGCTAATGAACAGTGGCAGAGTAGGCTAGCCCTAGGCTAATGAACAGTGGCAGAGTAGGCTAGCCCTAGGCTAATGAACAGTGGCAGAGTAGGCTAGCCATAGGCTAATGAACAGTGGCAGAGTAGGCTAGCCATAGGCTAATGAACAGTGGCAGAGTAGGCTTGCCCTAGGCTAATGAACAGTGGCAGAGTAGGCTAGCCCTAGGCTAATGAACAGTGGCAGAGTAGGCTAGCCCTAGGCTAATGAACAGTGGCAGAGTAGGCTAGCCCTAGGCTAATGAACAGTGGCAGAGTAGGCTAGCCCTAGACAGACGGGTCCAACCCTAACAAGAGCGAATCACACCACATTGTCTCTCAGACTGGTCCGGGAATTCTCGCATAGGAACTTAGATAGGATGTGGAGAGTTTTATAAGGTTCCTGCCCTATTGAAAATTTGCCCTAAAACTTTCCAGAAATGTGCCACTTCGAGGCCCTTCTGGTTCAATACCGTATATATTTGCCTTCCGTAAGATCGTGTGATCGGTGAGCCATACATCCACAGTTCCTAACCTCGTTTTCCACTGGGGCCAAAGCTCAGAACTGCAGCCAGCAAGCGCGGGTGTGATCCAGAAACCAAGCTCATACCGTAATTCCTTCTGATTTATTAGACCCCAGCAGTGTGCACACTGTCACTTCAATTCATTGGCCCTGAAAATCTCATTCCTAGCTTTGAGCAAGCACACTTTTCGTGGACGAATACTGCCCAGTGTTTACACTGACGAGCCAACACATTATGACCCCCTGACAAATATTCTGTTGGTCACACCGTCAAAACAGAACTCACCGGACAAGGCGATCATCTTGACATGTTCCTTGTTAGGAGATAACCATCGTTATTCGTTTCACCGGTGAGTGGTCAAATTGTTTTGGCTCATGTATGCCTACGTATTTCCCAGACACCACAAGGTAGAAGTGTTAGAGACGTGATCAACCCTCAGGCCATCCAGTCCGCATGTTATGAGCGTGTAGATATTTCCCACAAAGCTGCCCTCAGGGATTCAGATAAATACCTAGCATGTTGGCAAAAACTCAGAGGCGGGCCGCGGACCGGGGGTTGGCAAGTCGTATGATACAAACAACATTGTGGTGTCTTCAGATTACAAAATGTTTTACATTTGATTCATTTAGCAGATGCTGCTACCAGGGGCGTCTAACAGTAAGTGCATACACTTATAAAGAGCCAGATGGAACAGCCACAGAGGTTTGTAGTATGTATGTTCTAATCAATAAGTGTGTTATGCCAAAGACCATTAGAATACAAATGACAAACAGCAAACTGAGAAAGTCATAATAGACAACAGACAGAGTTTGTGGGCATGGAACAATTTAAGGTAAAGGGGAGTTTTCCGATGTTTTGAAAGAGTTGACGAGTTTGGTTCCACACACCAGGAGCCCCGGCTAGATTGAGTTGCAGGGTTTGGTTCCACACACCAGGAGCCCCAGCAATATTGAGTTGCAGGGTTTGGTTCCACACACCACATGTTCAGTTTTTTTTATCTTGAAGAAAAACTACTTTGTGGGAGACAATTAAAATTGGGGGCGCTTGGAAAGACCTCCTATATATCCTGATGTTCTGAACTTACACAGGTACTACCTGAGAGATGTGGTGTAAACCTGACGCAGAAGACCTCCTATATGTTCTGATCTTACACAGGTACTACCTGAGAGATGTGGTGTAAACCTGATGCAGAAGACCTCCTATATGTTCTGATCTTACACAGGTACTACCTGAGAGATGTGGTGTAAACCTGATGCAGAAGACCTCCTATATGTTCTGATCTTACACAGGTACTACCTGAGAGATGTGGTGTAAACCTGACGCAGAAGACCTCCTATATGTTCTGATCTTACACAGGTGTAAACCTTATACAGGTGTAAAGGAGCAACCAGCTGAACAAATCGAGAACAAAAATAGCTGTTAGTTCACTATATGTTAAAAGTCCCAGTGAAACTGTGACATATCGGTTGTACCTGTTTGCCTGTCAGTGAGGAACCGGCACTTAAAGGGATTCAAGTGTATTCAACTTTCATCAAATCCCTTGAAAACATTGTTATGTTGCCGTTATAACCAGCCTTCAAAATCCCGTCCGGAAATGAGTAATATTCTAACTGTTTTAACTTGGCTTTTCAATTAAGCAACAAAACAACTTCAAAACGCACTGAGCTCTACTCATCGTTTTGTCTTATTATGTAAATATCAGTAAATTTTTTATGCGAAAGAAATAGTCCACCCACTCACTTCTATTGGAGTGTCTGTTGTAGTATTTCTATTTCTAACAGCTTGGGCACATTGGACACTAGAAGTAGTAGCCCGTCAGTAATTGGTTGATTAACTTTTATGGCACAGAGACTATGTGTATCGATGTTTGATTGGTCAGCCACATGGCACCGTTGATTGACAGGACCTTGGTCTGAAACACAATAACGGACTCACACACTTTACTTCACAGGCTTGATCGATACCATCATCACACTGCCAGGAGGCAACCAGTGCTCACTGCTCAGCCATGCAGACATACAAATGACACACACACACACGCACACACACACACACACGCCTGTGTGAACATTAACACACTGCCCTGCAACCCACACAAAACTGCACACTTATACACAAACCTGGACCAAAACACAGAGATGCACACAACATCACTCAGACACACACACACACACACAAACAGCATTAACAGAAAAATTACGTCTGTATTCCCTCCCATCTCTGACCCGAGACAATATTTCCCAGAGTCCCCGGGGAAGACAGACTCTGCTGTACCGTAGTCTCAGACCCGAGAAGAGTATTAGTGCATTGGCGGCTGTATGTAGTCCACACACACACACACACACACAACTGGCCTTCCGTCTGAGCCCATCACATCCCCATAGATGAACAGACAGCCACCCCACCACAGACTCAACTGGTTGTTGGTGTTTAAGAGTGTGTGTGTGTGTGTGTGTGTGTGGGTTAGAAGTCGACAGCCCTGGCGATGCCTCGCGAGTCCCCCTGCGGAGGGCTTAATTAAGTAAGCAGAGAGGAGCTGAGAGGATGGGAGCAGAGAGCAGAGGGGAGGACAGCAGAGAGAAAGGAGTTGGAGATGCCGCTGCTGGTCCAGTCTAATAGAGATATCCCACTAGGCAAGGCCTTCACTTAAAGGGTTTTAGCACACAGACACAAGGCACAATCCAATCTAATCCAACCACACTGTGTACAGTGAGCCACATTCTGAACACATTATATAGATCAAACCACCCAGAGAGGCAGAGACAGGAGAAAACCTCACGGATTCAGGAAAGTCACTTTCCATCTGAACCGGGTCACACGGAACCGATTGTGTGTATAGAACCCAACTCACCCAGGCCACTTCCCTTCACTCAGGCATTTATCCACAGACAGGCAGTTATCGCACTCAATTCAGCTGACTGGAATTCAGAGAAAACTTATCCGGACTCTGATTTTCTGCGACGGGAAAATAAGTGCTAGCGAGCGGCGACGGCGAATCACAGCCTGCGGAAGACTGAACAGTCAAAATACTCAATTATCAATTAGGCGTTACTCCAGAGGGACGTTATCTCTGAGTTCCAGTCCAGCTGTAGGCCACATCGCAGCTGGCAGATTAACTGCTGGTGGAGTAATTAAGGACAAACTAATTAGGAACCAACTCGTCCAACTGTGGTAGATATACATAACAAAGAGCAGGACACTTCAAGGAATATAGAAAAAACCCTTCATAGTCTAATGCATAAGAGAGCACAGGGTCTTTTGTTTGGGGGAGGGGCAGTTCCGCAACCTCTGCGTTTCCCAATCCTGGTCCCAGGGACCCCAAGGGGTACACGTTTTTGTGTTTGCCCTAGAACTCACACAACTGATTTACATGTTGCCCTGTAACTTACACACTCCATCTTAATCAACCTATCAGCAAGTCTTTAGTTGAATAAGGTGTATTAGGAGTGCTTTGCTCTAACTGTAAATCATCGATGGGCTTCATTTCAACACCCCTCCGATATTTTAAGTAAGAAATTAGAATATGATAATAACATGCCGAAGTGTTTAGGTGACACTCCAAATGAACTCTTTATTTGGTCTAGAACAGTTGCCATAGAAACATGCTTAGGGCTATATAGTACATGGAATAAAAATAGAAAAAAAGTCTGTCTAGGAGGATAGAAGTGATACAGTCTGTCATTCCTGTATCTGATAAGGACGTCTATTCAGAAACATCTGAATGACAAGAAGAACCAGACATACTCTACCATAGAGTTCCACAAAACCAAAATTGGAACAACAAAGCCCTCACTTAATCAAACTTCATCTCTTCTCGTCTTTTCATTGAATTGATTGCAATTAGGAAAGATTGCCAGAATAAATTGTCTGCACACAAACTAAATACCATGTCAAGACCAGAAAGAAAACAATCAAATCTCTTAGAAGAAGAAATGACGTTGGACTTAAAAACAATCTGATTAAAAGCCCAATCAAGAGGTTTGTTTGTTTCATTTTGTAACACACTGCCAAACCCAATCAAAGTAATTACACTGACCATCAACAACGATAAAAAGTAACCTGCACAAATCTCACAGCTCCTCTAATCTCCTGAAGTAAATCAGTGATTTCTCTTAACAGGATTATAGTAAACAACAACTGTGGTGTGACCATGAGAACAGTAACTAGAATACCAGCTACCAGCTAACATCTGAGGGCTTGGCAGGTATTAATGTTACCTCAGAATACCAGCTAACATCTGAGGGCTTGGCAGGTATTAATGTTACCTCAGAATACCAGCTAACATCTGAGGGCTTGGCAGGTATTAATGTTACCTCAGAATACCAGCTAATATCTGAGGGCTTGGCAGGTATTAATGTTACCTCAGAATACCAGCTAATATCTGAGGGCTTGGCAGGTATTAATGTTACCTCAGAATACCAGCTAATATCTGAGGGCTTGGCAGGTATTAATGTTACCTCAGAATACCAGCTAATATCTGAGGGCTTGGCAGGTATTAATGTTACCTCAGAATACCAGCTAACATCTGAGGGCTTGGCAGGTATTAATGTTACCTCAGAATACCAGCTTATCTGAGTTACCTCAGAATACCAGCTCTCAGTATTAATGTTACCTCAGAATACCAGCTAATATCTGAGGGCTTGGCAGGTATTAATGTTACCTCAGAATACCAGCTAATATCTGAGAATACCAGGCTTGGCAGGTATTAATGTTACCTCAGAATACCAGCTAATATCTGAGGGCTTGGCAGGTATTAATGTTACCTCAGAATACCAGCTAATATCTGAGGGCTTGGCAGGTATTAATGTTACCTCAGAATACCAGCTAATATCTGAGGGCTTGGCAGGTATTAATGTTACCCAGAATACCAGCTAATATCAGAATACCAGCTAATATCTGAGGGCTTGGCAGGTATTAATGTTACCTCAGAATACCAGCTAATATCTGAGGGCTTGGCAGGTATTAATGTTACCTCAGAATACCAGCTAATATCTGAGGGCTTGGCAGGTATTAATGTTACCTGAGGGCAGAATACCAGCTAATATCTGAGGGCTTGGCAGGTATTAATGTTACCTCAGAATACCAGCTAATATCTGAGGGCTTGGCAGGTATTAATGTTACCTCAGAATACCAGCTAATATCTGAGGGCTTGGCAGGTATTAATGTTACCTCAGAATACCAGCTAACATCTGAGGGCTTGGCAGGTATTAATGTTACCTCAGAATACCAGCTAATATCTGAGGGCTTGGCAGGTATTAATGTTACCTCAGAATACCAGCTAATATCTGAGGGCTTGGCAGGTATTAATGTTACCTCAGAATACCAGCTAACATCTGAGGGCTTGGCAGGTATTAATGTTACCTCAGAATACCAGCTAATATCTGAGGGCTTGGCAGGTATTAATGTTACCTCAGAATACCAGCTAATATCTGAGGGCTTGGCAGGTATTAATGTTACCTCAGAATACCAGCTAACATCTGAGGGCTTGGCAGGTATTAATGTTACCTCAGAATACCAGCTAATATCTGAGGGCTTGGCAGGTATTAATGTTACCTCAGAATACCAGCTAATATCTGAGGGCTTGGCAGGTATTAATGTTACCTCAGAATACCAGCTAACATCTGAGGGCTTGGCAGGTATTAATGTTACCTCAGAATACCAGCTAATATCTGAGGGCTTGGCAGGTATTAATGTTACCTCAGAATACCAGCTAATATCTGAGGGCTTGGCAGGTATTAATGTTACCTCAGAATACCAGCTAACATCTGAGGGCTTGGCAGGTATTAATGTTACCTCAGAATACCAGCTAATATCTGAGGGCTTGGCAGGTATTAATGTTACCTCAGAATACCAGCTAATATCTGAGGGCTTGGCAGGTATTAATGTTACCTCAGAATACCAGCTAATATCTGAGGGCTTGGCAGGTATTAATGTTACCTCAGAATACCAGCTAATATCTGAGGGCTTGGCAGGTATTAATGTTACCTCAGAATACCAGCTAATATCTGAGGGCTTGGCAGGTATTAATGTTGTCAAAATGGATGCCGGATGACAGACCATTAAAACCAGTTTCCACCAGGAGACGTGAGTGAGGTAAGTTGCGGTTAAAGGAGCACCGTGGTGTTACCACGGAGATATGGCGACATGTGACCTGGGCGTCTGGCGTCCCAGTTGGCCAGAGTGCAATCTGGGTAGAAGAAGTGGGACAGGAGAACTGAAGGGGTGGAGTCAGAGCAGACCAGTGAACTAGGCTAAGCTGAAGGGGATTGCCCGGTGTCCATGTCACACACACACACACACACACAAACACAACCAGATAATGCATGTGAACACCACCCAAACACACACACTTAGTACCATGTCACGCTAACACTGAATAGCAAACATCACAATAACAAATGACACACACACACACACAAACACAACATGCTGTATATTTTCCAGACTAGCAGCAGAATCTCTTACCCAGGTCTCCTAACCTCCCGTCTCCCCATCCTTACCCAGGTCTCCTAACCTCCCGTCTCCCCATCCTTACCCAGGTCTCCTAACCTCCCGTCTCCCCATCCTTACCCAGGTCTCCTAACCTCCCATCTCCCCATCCTTACCCAGGTCTCCTAACCTCCCATCTCCCCATCCGTACCCAGGTCTCCTAACCTCCCATCTCCCCATCCTTACCCAGGTCTCCTAACCTCCCGTCTCCCCATCCTTACCCAGGTCACCTAACCTCCCATCTCCCCATCCTTACCCAGGTCTCCTAACCTCCCATCTCCCCATCCTTACCCAGGTCTCCTAACCTCCCGTCTCCCCATCCTTACCCAGGTCTCCTAACCTCCCGTCTCCCCATCCTTACCCAGGTCACCTAACCTCCCGTCTCCCCATCCTTACCCAGGTCACCTAACCTCCCGTCTCCCCATCCTTACCCAGGTCTCCTAACCTCCCATCTCCCCATCCTTACCCAGGTCTCTTAACCTCCCAGCTCCCCATCCTTACCCAGGTCTCCTAACCTCCCGTCTCCCCATCCTTACCCAGTTCTCCTAACCTCCCATCTCCCCATCCTTACCCAGGTCTCCTAACCTCCCATCTCCCCATCCTTACCCAGGTCTCCTAACCTCCCATCTCCCCATCCTTACCCAGGTCTCTTAACCTCCCAGCTCCCCATCCTTACCCAGGTCTCCTAACCTCCACTTGAATAAGGACACAACGCTGGTCCCGATCCAGAACAGGTCCCGGGCCAGGCGATAGAATAATGCCTCCTGCAGACCCACAGATACACTCGTCTCCCTCTCCTTAGCCTCCTTCCTCTCCTTGCACTGGAGGTAGGCGCGGCTCATCACAGGGCATTGCTCCTGGGCCTCCTGTGTGGACCTCATCAGAGCCGAGGACACAGGGAAGGACATGGGGAAGAGACCACTTGTCATCACCGAGGCACTCATGTCTGAAGGAGTGTGGCTGCCCGCCAACCGTTCACTGGTCTGTCGACGTGACAACCAAATTGGCCACCACGGCAACCGTTCACTCAGGTAGAATTAAGCCCCCCCCGCCCCCGACTGTCAACACCAATGCAAATACAACAGGCACCTAAATGTTACTGACAGAAGTCAATTAGAGCAGAAGGGGATTTCATTTAGGCAGACGGGTGGAGTCGATGAGGACACAGAATCTGTTTCCCTGATGGACTGCAGATGGTGACTAAATCATTTGGTCCGTTCATGGAGCCTTTCCAAAGCCTTCTTCCAGATCTGGCATTTTCAGTAAGCAGTTCTCTCCCGGTGTGAGAGGGAAAAAAGGTCCTCATACCAAAATGACATCAACAGTTAGTCAATAGTATGTCTCCGCTCACCACGGCTGAATGAAACCTGTCCTCCCAGCTCCCTCTTTAATAATATCACATTATCTCAGATGACAACACAGAGCAGCTGAATCCTGGAGCACAGACGCTTGACATGGTCCTCCAGGTTGTTTCTTTAGCTGGTGTTCTCCAGGTGCTTAATCCAAAAACAGCTGCCTGTGAGTTGGCAGAGTGGAGACGCAGGTGCAGCAGAGGGAGGACGAGATATCTCCTGTCCACAAACTGAGCGGCGTTCGTGAAAAAGCTCGACTAAATCCTCTGGAATCTCTAATCCAGGTCCGAGGGATTTGCGTAACACGTAACAACACGGTTAGCGGGGGGCGGTGGGGTGGGGGGCTTACTGACACAGGGAATAAACGTGCCACCCTAATAGACATTGAGCCGGTGTCTTTTCCCCCCTACGAACCAATTAACAAATATTTTTCATCCTTGAAAGTGTCTCTAGGGCGTCCAGGGGGCTACACAGATATGCATTCCCAGCAGAGGGTTGAGACATGAAACACTCCTTTAATAAAGTCTCTCTCGCCGTTCGTCCTCTTCCTCTCCCCTCAGGCAATTTAACCCTAAAGGGCTTTATTGACCTGAGCTGCATTTGTGCACAACACTAAAAGCAAGCGGAAAATAACAAGGAGAAATGCCAAAATACCAAGGGAAGAAGAAGTGGAAGAAAAGAGCTGGAATTAGTTCAATGCTGTGAGAATATTTTAGATCCTG
The DNA here is from genome assembly GCA_029465975.1 of Dallia pectoralis. Classification (NCBI taxonomy): domain Eukaryota; kingdom Metazoa; phylum Chordata; class Actinopteri; order Esociformes; family Umbridae; genus Dallia; species Dallia pectoralis. Next base: position 30,085,373 of record CM055728.1, on the reverse strand, counting down.
TTCAAACAAGATAGTTATTTTTAAATGGGCAGGTACTCTGGTAGTGTCCTGGTTTCAATGGGCAGGTACTCTGGTGTCCTGGTTTCAATGGGCAGGTACTCTGGTGTCCTGGCTTCAATGGGCAGGTACTCTAGTGTCCAGGCTTCAATGACCAGGTACTCTGGTGTCCTGGCTTCAACGGGCAGATTCTCTGGTGTCCTGGCTTCAATGGGTAGGTACTCTAGTGTCCTGGCCTCAATGGGCAGGTTCTCTGGTGTCCTGGCTTCAATGGGCAGGTTCTCTGGTGTCCTGGCTTCCATGGGCAGGTACTCTGGTGTCCTGGCTTCAAAGCAAAGCCGCATTCACCACTTGGACGTCAGGAGAGAGAAGAGCGCGCTTCCCTCTCCTTGGAGTTGGACAACAAACGAGACATGAATCAGTAATGATAAACCAGCTCCCTTTCCCCATGGACCACATGCATAACAATAAGGGCTCATTTAATTTCAGTGCCTCGGTTCGTCTTTTATTTTGCAATTGTTCTCGGAACACCTTAAATATTTTGTAAACTGTAAGACTTAAGACGCGTTAGACACACTAACCAATCAGACAACCATACACACGAAAAGCGCCACACGCCCTCAAGCAACACATCCAAACAACATTCAAATTAACTCGAAGACAGAAGGCATTTCAGCATATGAGCTCATATTTTCAGCTAATTTCACTTGGGCACAGGGAAGCAAATGAAGCGCAGTTTCACCTAGTGAACAGGGATTAGTGAGCCATACTAGTGTGTACGGTTGGCAGAGGTGCACACAATATGAAGTAAGAGCTGTGAAATGCTGTAGGAAGATGAAAGAGGAGGTGCGAAGCCTCAAATCTGACATGGCAAATATGGCCTTGTCCCGCAAAAACGGCTAAAAATAGAGACAGTGTTGGACTCCTCTTCTTATGTTGTTACATAAGATAGCCCACAGTCCTGAGGAACATATAGTCTTCTGTTCTAACAGCTCGTCTACAGCACGTGTGTTAGAATGGATCCTTTATGCTTAACCAGGTGTGGTTACAGGTGTGTGTGAGAGAGTTGGTGGTTGGGTAGGTGGGTAAGGTTGGGTGTGTGTGTGTGTGAATAGGTGGTTGGGTGGGTGTGTGTGGGGGGGGCGATAGGGGGCGTGGTCTCCATTGGCACATATCTGCTTTAATACTTGATGATCAGTAACAGCTCCACTCAGCCATGTATTTGCCAGGCATTCAGCAGGGCCCTGTCACCAGGGAGTGACTATCACCAGGGAGTGACTATCACCAGGGAGTGACTATCACCAGGGAGTGACTATCACCAGGGAGTGACTATCACCAGGGAGTGACTATCACCAGGGAGTGACTATCACCAGGGAGTGCACGGATACATCTGTACATATATCTATGCACTTATTCCCTACATATACTGAGCCCCAATGGGAAATGAACCCACAACACCCGGCTGAGCTACACCACAGATAAAGTCACAAATAACCATCTGTGGTGGAGCTAGTTGTCTGAGATATTTCCCCTCTGTGCTACGGTGACCCATTACAGACCGGGTTCTGTCCCAGACCACATGAGCCGGGACAGCCTGGGAGATAATAGTCCCATAGTCCACATGGAAGCCACACTGGCAGGTTCAGTACTCAGACACATGGAAGCCACACTGGCAGGTTCAGTACTCAGACACATGGAAGCCACACTGGCAGGTTCAGCACTCAGACACATGGAAGCCACACTGGCAGGTTCAGCACTCAGACACATGGAAGCCACACTGGCAGGTTCAGTACTCAGACACATGGAAGCCACACTGGCAGGTTCAGCACTCAGACACATGGAAGCCACACTGGCAGGTTCAGCACTCAGACACATGGAAGCCACACTGGCAGGTTCAGTACTCAGACACATGGAAGCCACACTGGCAGGTTCAGCACTCAGACACATGGAAGCCACACTGGCAGGTTCAGTACTCAGACACATGGAAGCCACACTGGCAGGTTCAGCACTCAGACACATGGAAGCCACACTGGCAGGTTCAGTACTCAGACACATGGAAGCCACACTGGCAGGTTCAGCACTCAGACACATGGAAGCCACACTGGCAGGTTCAGCACTCAGACACATGGAAGCCACACTGGCAGGTTAAGTACTCAGACACATGGAAGCCACACTGGCAGGTTCAGCACTCAGACACATGGAAGCCACACTGGCTGGTTCAGCACTCAGACACATGGAAGCCACACTGGCTGGTTCAGCACTCAGACACATGGAAGCCACACTGGCAGGTTCAGTACTCAGACACATGGAAGCCACACTGGCAGGTTCAGTACTCAGACACATGTCGAAGGTCAAGAAGGCTGTGTCCTCTGACATCATGGATAACCAATTATTGTGAGAAGGCACCAATCATCAGAAGACACGATGATTAGACACAATGATTCTCCAGAGCCCGGTGAGAGACGCAGTAACCAGACAATGTCGGTAGTTTAAAAAAAGAACTCTCCCTCTCCCCCTCTCTCCCTCTCTTTCCCTCTCCCCCTCTCTCTCTCCCTCTCTCTCCCTCTCTCCCTCTCTCTCTCCCCCTCTCTCCCACTGTCATGTGATAATGTAATAACAACAGTAAAGTAGACAGCACAGGCTTTGGCATCCTAATGTAATCCGTTTTAAAAACGGGGCAACATTACACAGACGAGCAGAAATATGATGTATTTCGAATGTTCAAATGTCCACAAAAACATCATGTGAAATAGTTTCCCTGGTCAAACAGTACATTAACTAGTTTCCCTGGTCAAACAGTATATTAACTAGTTTCTCTGGTCAAACAGTATATTAACTAGTTTCCCTGGTCAAACAGTACATTAACTAGTTACCCTGGTCAAACAGTATATTAGTTTCCCTGGTCAAACAGTATATTAACTAGTTTCCCTGGTCAAACAGTACATTAACTAGTTTCCCTGGTCAAACAGTATATTAACTAGTTTCCCTGGTCAAACAGTATATTAACTAGTTTCCCTGGTCAAACAGTATATTAACTAGTTTCCCTGGTCAAACAGTATATTAACTAGTTTCCCTGGTCAAACAGTACATTAACTAGTTTCCCTGGTCAAACAGTATATTAACTAGTTTCCCTGGTCAAACAGTATATTAACTAGTTTCCCTGGTCAAACAGTACATTAACTAGTTTCCCTGGTCAAACAGTATATTAACTAGTTTCCCTGGTCAAACAGTATATTAACTAGTTTCCCTGGTCAAACAGTATATTAACTAGTTTCCCTGGTCAAACAGTACATTAACTAGTTACCCTGATCAAACAGTACATTAACTAGTTACCCTGGTCAAACAATACATTAACTAGTTTCCCTGATCAAACAGTATATTAACTAGTTTCTCTGGTCAAACAATATATTAAATAGTTTCCCTGGTCAAACAATATATTAAATAGTTTCCCTGGTCAAACACTGAGACAGAGGAGTCAGATGAAACGTGTTGTGATGTTGTATTAGACAGGTCTACAGGTCTACAGGTCTACAGGTCTACAGGCCTACTGGTCTACATGTCTACTGGTCTACAGGCATACAGGCATACAGGTCTACAGGCCTACAGGTCTGCTAGTCTACAGGCCTACAGGTCTGCTGGTGTACAGGCCTACAGGTCTGCTGGTCTACAGGTCTGCTTGTCTACAGGTCTACTGGTCTACAGGTCGACAGATCTACAGGCCTACTAGTCTACAGGTCTACTGGTCTACAGGTCTACAGGTCTACATGTCTACTGGTCTACAGGTCTACTGGTCTACAGGAATACAGGTCTACAGGCCTACAGGTCTGCTAGTCTACAGGCTTACAGGTCTGCTGGTCTACAGGCCTACAGGTCTGCTGGTCTACAGGCTTACAGGTCTGCTGGTCTACAGGTCTGCTGGTCTACAGGTCTGCTTGTCTAAAGGTCTACAGGTCTACTGGTCTACAGGTCTACAGGTCGACAGGTCTACAGGCGTACTAGTCTACAGGTCTACTGGTCTACAGGTATACAGGCCTACAGGTCTACTGGTCTACAGGCCTACTAGTCTACAGGTCTGCTGGTTTACAGGTCTACAGTTAGAGCCATGGTGCAGCTTGGTAAAGGGAGACATGCTTGTGTGTAAACTCACCCACTCACTTTAAGGACCACTTGAATTTCAGCTCAACAGCCAGACCCTTTCAGAATCAGACAATGGCAGCGTTACATTCCAGGCTCTAATGGGAACCGACACTTTTCATGAAAAGTCACACAAGTTCAAACGCTGAATACAGTTCCGTTGGCCGCACTTCACCCCTATTCACTGATTTTGATGACATTCATAGGATAACCTGAGGTAAAATGTCTACTGGGAAGTGTTCGGTTCACCTCAGGGAAATGTTCCGCTATCATTCCAACCCTTGAGCAGGCTGTACATGCTTCTGCTGTTTTATTTCAGGTTAGAATTGTCCAAATAATATGAGAGCAAAAATCTTAGACCCAGTTTGCCTCAACAACCAGAATTCTGCAGGGCATGGGTTGGGTCTACAAGGTGTTCAGAAATCGGCATCCCAACAGGAAGTTGAAGATATAAGAAGAATATAGACTATAGAAGCCACGAGGGCAATATTGAGATCAGTGCCCTGAAAGGTGAAAGGTCAGCTCCAACTACTGATGCCGTGGTTATTTAATCTCCACTTCTTACCGACCAAATGAGAATTGGAACGCACAGTCGGGCACGTACATTATATTATACACCCTGGCTTCTGCAGACCAATTGGATCCCTGTCTCAGGCAACATGTTTGTTGCAGATTATCCCCAAGTGTAGCCATGGCAACGGACTAATGTTTATGCAGCGAGGGCAGAGTCGGAGATAGTGCGCTATCTGGGAGATAGTGTCGTAGCCGTAGACAGTGTGCCAGCCGGAGACAGTGCGCCAGCCGGAGACAGTGCGCCAGCCGGAGACAGTGCGCCAGCCGGAGACAGTGCGCCAGCCGGAGACAGTGAGACAGCCGGAGACAGTGAGACAGCCTCTGGGGAATCTACTGAAGCCATTTAATAGTGGCTTGTTGAAACCATTTTTTTCATGATATAAGATATAGACTGTGTGTTGGCTAGGTTTTCGTTTCCTGTGTAATCTCAGTTTACCATCCTATGATCAGCACGCCAGACACATACCAAGCCGGCCTGACTTAAATGGATGAATATATATACTGTCGATATAAAAAGTCTACACACCCCTGATAAAATACCAGGTGTTTGTGTTGTGAGAAAATTAGACAAAGATAAATCATGTCAGACTTTCTGCCCTTCATGTGACCAATGAGGGTGTGCACACTTATGCCACCAGGTTATTGTATAGTTTTTATTTTTCCCACCCAGTTTGCTTTTCAAAATAACTGTTCACATTATTGGCCACATTAAAGGTGGCAAAAGTTCTGACATGATTTATATTTGTCTAATTTTTTCACATCACAAAAACCTGGCATTTTTACAGGGGTGTGTAGACTTTTCATATCCACATTTCATATCCAGTGTATTTAATACATGTTGTACGTCCAAGTCGTTTCAGCAGGGCCGGTTCCAGGCATAAGCTACAGGAGCGGTTGCTTAGGGCCTCAGACCACTAGAGGCCCCAGAAGGATAAATCCGGCCCTGTATTTCAGCACCACGGCTAGCACAGGAGCCGCTAGTAACCCAGGTTGTGAGGAGGTTTCTGTTCCTTAGGGCCTCAGACCACTAGAGGCCCCAGAAGGATAAATCCGGCCCTGTATTTCAGCACCACGGCTAGCACAGGAGCCGCTAGTAACCCAGGTTGTGAGGAGGTTTCTGTTCCTTAGGGCCTCAGACCACTAGAGGCCCCAGAAGGATAAATCCGGCCCTGTATTTCAGCACCACGGCTAGCACAGGAGCCGCTAGTAACCCAGGTTGTGAGGAGGTTTCTGTTCCTTAGGGCCTCAGACCACTAGAGGCCCCAGAAGGATAAATCCGGCCCTGTATTTCAGCACCACGGCTAGCACAGGAGCCGCTAGTAACCCAGGTTGTGAGGGAGGTTTCTGTTCCTTAGGGCCTCAGACCACTAGAGGCCCCAGAAGGATAAATCCGGCCCTGTATTTCAGCACCACGGCTAGCACAGGAGCCGCTAGTAACCCAGGTTGTGAGGAGGTTTCTGTTCCTTAGGGCCTCAGACCACTAGAGGCCCCAGAAGGATAAATCCGGCCCTGTATTTCAGCACCACGGCTAGCACAGGAGCCGCTAGTAACCCAGGTTGTGAGGAGGTTTCTGTTCCTTAGGGCCTCAGACCACTAGAGGCCCCAGAAGGATAAATCCGGCCCTGTATTTCAGCACCACGGCTAGCACAGGAGCCGCTAGTAACCCAGGTTGTGAGGAGGTTTCTGTTCCTTAGGGCCTCAGACCACTAGAGGCCCCAGAAGGATAAATCCGGCCCTGTATTTCAGCACCACGGCTAGCACTGGAGCCGCTAGTAACCCAGGTTGTGAGGAGGTTTCTGTTCCTTAGGGCCTCAGACCACTAGAGGCCCCAGAAGGATAAATCCGGCCCTGTATTTCAGCACCACGGCTTGCACAGGAGCCGCTAGTAACCCAGGTTGTGAGGAGGTTTCTTTCCGTGCTTCTACACATTAAAACAACCGTGTTCAGGCCAAGAGCGATAAACGTGCACATGCAGGAACACAGTCTGTCCTTCTCATTTTAAATTACGGCAATTGGAAACATTCGTTTACATTGGCAAAGCAAGAGGGGGATAAAAAAGGTGTACGAAATTAGAAGTGAACACAAAGTAGGAAAGAAAACAATCTACAATATATATTAGACAAAACGGTAAAATACATTTCTCTCTCTCAAACACACAAACACACACACAGCCAGAAGAAAAAGAATGGAAGTGAAAAACTCTCTCACACAGTGGGGGAAGCATTTTCACAGCTACCCCATCCAATAGCTGTCATGCTGTTCTCCCGGCCCTGGAACAAACAGTTTCACACAACCCCTAAACGTGGGTCAGAGAACCCGCCACCCACAGTTTGCAGATAGAGGGGCACGGAGCATATCTCTCTGTGGGTATCGGAAAATCTGTACGCTCTCCACTTGTCTGTTGGAAAAGAATCCATAACTAATCCAGTCAACCACAAACTACAGTGTGGCCTTGGTCTTCTGCTTCAGTGATCCTGTAGTCTGTATCACCATCTGTGTCTCGCAGTCCTTTTCCAAAGGGAACGTTTTTGTTCTATCCCAGCACCACCATATCCAGCCCAACGCTTCAGGAGATATTTGAAAGAATAAGCGATCATTGCATCTTTTCCCACGTGATATAGAGCTAGGCCTGACTTTCCACAGAGGTTGCTGAACCCAAGAAATTAGTCTAGCTGTAAAGTTTTACTAAACAACCCACAAAAGTGTGTGTGTGTTTGTGAGGTCAGGTACTGAAGGTGTTTAATGGGGTTGAGGTCAGGTCTCTGTGAAGGCCACTCCAGATCATCTACAAGGTGTCTTTATGGACCCCATTTTGTACACAGGGGCACAGTGATGGACAAGAAACAAGAACAGGGAATTCCCAAAACTGTTCCAAAAAGTAGGAAGCACCCAAATGTTTAATATGTCTTTATATAGCGTTCTCCTGACATCCACCCCACCTAAAGTAGGAAGCACCCAAATGTTTAATATGTCTTTATATAGCGTTCTCCTGACATCCACCCCACCTAAAGTAGGAAGCACCCAAATGTTTAATATGTCTTTATATAGCGTTCTCCTGACATCCACCCCACCTAAAGTAGGAAGCACCCAAATGTTTAATATGTCTTTATATAGCGTTCTCCTGACATCCACCCCACCTAAAGTAGGAAGCACCCAAATGTTTAATATGTCTTTATATAGCGTTCTCCTGACATCCACCCCACCTAAAGTAGGAAGCACCCAAATGTTTAATATGTCTTTATATAGCGTTCTCCTGACATCCACCCCACCCATTTGTCTACCAGACTGCCAGATAGTGAAGCATCACTATTCTGCTCCAGAGTCCAGTTGTGGAACGCTTAACACCACACCAGCCTTCCATTGGGCATGTTACATATAATGGGTGAAGGTTGTGTACAGCTGCTGGGCCATGGTCACTCAGCAGAATCAACCCACACTAGATAGCCATGGTCACTCAGAAGAACCAACCCACACTAGATAGTTATGGTCACTCAGCAGAACCAACCCACGCTAGATAGTTATGGTCACTCAGAAGAACCAACCCACGCTAGATAGTTATGGTCACTCAGAAGAACCAACCCACACTAGATAGCCATGGTCACTCAGAAGAACCAACCCACACTAGATAGTTATGGTCACTCAGAAGAACCAACCCACACTAGATAGCCATGGTCACTCAGAAGAACCAACCCACACTAGATAGTTATGGTCACTCAGAAGAACCAACCCACACTAGATAGCCATGGTCACTCAGAAGAACCAACCCACACTAGATAGCCATGGTCACTCAGCAGAACCAACCCACACTAGATAGTTATGGTCACTCAGAAGAACCAACCCACACTAGATAGTTATGGTCACTCAGAAGAACCAACCCACACTAGATAGCCATGGTCACTCAGCAGAACCAACCCACGCTAGATAGTCATGGTCACTCAGAAGAACCAACCCACACTAGATAGGCATGGTCACTCAGAAGAACCAACCCACGCTAGATAGCCATGGTCACTCAGAAGAACCAACCCAGACTAGATAGTTATGGTCACTCAGCAGAACCAACCCACACTAGATAGTTATGGTCACTCAGAAGAACCAACCCACGCTAGATAGCCATGGTCACTCAGCAGAACCAACCCACGCTAGATAGCCATGGTCACTCAGCAGAACCAACCCACGCTAGATAGTCATGGTCACTCAGCAGAACCAACCCACGCTAGATAGTCATGGTCACTCAGAAGAACCAACCCACATTAGATTATTCATTTATATTTTCCCCATTTTAGTTACAGTGATATGTATTGCTCCTAGTACCTTTCTAAATCCTCCCTTATAGTGTAACTAAAATAAATAAATAAAAATGTTGCTTTTGGAGCTGTGAAAATCCCTAAACCTCCATGATAAATGATCAGATTAGATCTCTACATCATTCTTGTAGTCCTGAGGATCAAATCAGGATCATGACAGGCTGGCTCAGGACCGGATTACCAAATCATTTGGAAAACCAATTAGAACATTCTAACGTTTGATCCAATTTGATTATTTCCATCAGACGACTTTAGATGAAAAATGCTCCCTGCTTTCACAAGGTTCTGAATGGCGCCGGAAACGAAACGTGCAGCAGGTAGTTAGAAAAAAGTATTCACCTAGCTCAGTTTGGAAACACGTGCATATGTCCTGATACCGGCATAGAGAGTTACATGGAGATATTAATAAGTGCCAGGCCAGCTGCCAGAACCCCAAGAATAATAGCAGGTCCTCACTCAGAGATTAAGATGAATGGGGAAGTTGGTGTACACTGTGTACACCGCGCGCACACACACACACACACTCACACCCATGTCAAAGCTGCTCATACCTTGATTACAATATCTCTACTGAAACCTGTGGAATGATCAAAAACCGGGAACACATTGGTCCTTTTTCAAAAGGTTTTAAGACAAAACTCAGGAAAACCTACTGTAGGTCCATTTAATTCACCTGAGGTATACGGTCAGCTTCTCCCTTTCTCTCACTCTCTCTTGATCCATCTCTCTCTCACCCTCTCTTTTGTTTCATCTCTCCTGTTTCATATCTTTCTCTCACCCTCTCTAGTTTCATATCTCCCTCTCACCCTCTCTCTCTTGTTTCATCTCACTCTCACCCTTTCTCTCCCTTTCTGTTACAAACTAATTCAGTAAATACTAATCACACCCTCTACCTACTACACATCTCTCGATGGGATTCTTTAAGGAGTATCTTTTTCTATAATCTTTTAACACAAATCTCCCAGACGTTTGTCACCTTGGTTGAGCTACTAACGTGGTTTCATCCTAGATGTTTCTCAACAACAGCTCTCCCCTGCCTCCCCCCTCTCCTTCATTCCTCAGCCTATTCTATTCTTCTTCTACCATTTTCCTCACTTGTGGCAGTCGATTAGGGCCGAAGCCCTGCCAAGCGAATCCACAGGGCCAATTTGCATCAGGTGAAGGCTTATACACAGCGGAAGAAAAATACATATCACAGTTCTGTTTAAATATTGCATGAATCATCGTCAGACTTTATTAGCACGATTCACACATTTAAAGTTGTAGCTGTCAGACTAAGCTGATATTGTCCTTGTTATTTGTCGTTTTTTCCCGCGTTCTATTTATTAAGACGGTTTTGGAATTTTTGGGATTCATTGGACAGCAAAGTGGCAAACAAAACTGCAGAGAGTTTCTGCTGAGTGAGCTGTAGATGGTGGTTTGAAAACAAGCTGCAGCATTACATGTGCACCAGAGGCAGAGACAACTGGACTACAGTAGGACACATCCCCCCCCCCCCTCTTGTAGATGTTGGGGGAAAGGCGTATTGCCCCTAACCCGGCCGCCGGGACAACCAAAGATGACAAACAGCCGGGTCATGTGAGGCGACACAAACGCTTGACAAGCCTCTGGATAATAGACAAAACCCCTGAGGTGACAACACAGTAGCACATATAGCACGACTCAACACTGTCCCAAAAGTTACCTGGATGTGCCCAAACAGAACCTTTTAACACTAGCATGGAGGAGCTCCTTCTGAAGCGGCCATTTTAGATTGAGTGAGACAAGCGATGCTTGATGTTTGACAGTCCAGAAAATGTACTACAGACTAGTCGTTATTTCATTTATAATACTCTGTACAGATAAATGACCGTGCTGAACTGAAAGCCTTCCTGGATACTAGTCATTTGTCATTCATACTAAACAGGTTTTATTTGTCAGGCACCAGAAAGACATGACGTATATCGATCCATGACGGAACCACCTGAAATTTGCATGGCAAGTTAGGACAGTAAACCTGAGCGGTCAATGTTCAGCGACGTATCAGCTGACAAATAAAATGTTAGATTTGATTTTAACTGATTTAATCATCAGGTTACTCAGTCTGATGTGTTGATGGTCTTACTAACATGTGGGTGTGAACCCACCCACCAGCCCAGCCTCTATCTGTTTGGTGTGAATATAAGGTGGAGGAGTAGTGAGTGTGTTATAATCCCATATAGAGGCTGTGGTTGTAATATAAGGTGGAGGAGTAGTGAGTGTGTTATAATCCCATATAGAGGCTGTGGTTGTAATATAAGGTGGAGGAGTAGTGAGTGTGTTATAATCCCATATAGAGGCTGTGGTTGTAATATAAAGTGGAGGAGTAGTGAGTGTGTTATAATCCCATATAGAGGCTGTGGTTGTAATATAAGGTGGAGGAGTAGTGAGTGTGTTATAATCCCATATAGAGGCTGTGGTTGTAATATAAGGTGGAGGAGTAGTGAGTGTGTTATAATCCCATATAGAGGCTGTGGTTGTAATATAAGGTGGAGGAGTAGTGAGTGTGTTATAATCCCATATAGAGGCTGTGGTTGTAATATAAGGTGGAGGAGTAGTGAGTGTGTTATAATCCCATATAGAGGCTGTGGTTGTAATATAAGGTGGAGGAGTAGTGAGTGTGTTATAATCCCATATAGAGGCTGTGGTTGTAATATAAAGGTGGAGGAGTAGTGAGTGTGTTATAATCCCATATAGAGGCTGTGGTTGTAATATAAGGTGGAGGAGTAGTGAGTGTGTTATAATCCCATATAGAGGCTGTGGTTGTAATATAAAGTGGAGGAGTAGTGAGTGTGTTATAATCCCATATAGAGGCTGTAATATAAGGTGGTTGTAATATAAGGCTGTGTAGTGAGTGTGTTATAATCCCATATAGAGGCTGTGGTTGTAATATAAGTGGAGGAGTAGTGAGTGTGTTATAATCCCATATAGAGGCTGTGGTTGTAATATAAGGTGGAGGAGTAGTGAGTGTGTTATAATCCCATATAGAGGCTGTGGTTGTAATATAAGGTGGAGGAGTAGTGAGTGTGTTATAATCCCATATAGAGGCTGTGGTTGTAATATAAGGTGGAGGAGTAGTGAGTGTGTTATAATCCCATATAGAGGCTGTGGTTGTAATATAAGGTGGAGGAGTAGTGAGTGTGTTATAATCCCATATAGAGGCTGTGGTTGTAATATAAAGTGGAGGAGTAGTGAGTGTGTTATAATCCCATATAGAGGCTGTGGTTGTAATATAAAGTGGAGGAGTAGTGAGTGTGTTATAATCCCATATAGAGGCTGTGGTTGTAATATAAGGTGGAGGAGTAGTGAGTGTGTTATAATCCCATATAGAGGCTGTGGTTGTAATATAAAGTGGAGGAGTAGTGAGTGTGTTATAATCCCATATAGAGGCTGTGGTTGTAATATAAAGTGGAGGAGTAGTGAGTGTGTTATAATCCCATATAGAGGCTGTGGTTGTAATATAAGGTGGAGGAGTAGTGAGTGTGTTATAATCCCATATAGAGGCTGTGGTTGTAATATAAAGTGGAGGAGTAGTGAGTGTGTTATAATCCCATATAGAGGCTGTGGTTGTAATATAAGGTGGAGGAGTAGTGAGTGTGTTATAATCCCATATAGAGGCTGTGGTTGTAATATAAGGTGGAGGAGTAGTGAGTGTGTTGTTATAATCCCATATAGAGGCTGTGGTTGTAATATAAGGTGGAGGAGTAGTGAGTGTGTTATAATCCCATATAGAGGCTGTGGTTGTAATATAAGGTGGAGGGTAGTGAGTGTGTTATAATCCCATATAGAGGCTGTGGTTGTAATATAAAGTGGAGGAGTAGTGAGTGTGTTATAATCCCATATAGAGGCTGTGGTTGTAATATAAGTAGTGAGTGTGTTATAATCCCATATAGAGGCTGTGGTTGTAATATAAGGTGGAGGAGTAGTGAGTGTGTTATAATCCCATATAGAGGCTGTGGTTGTAATATAAAGTGGAGGAGTAGTGAGTGTGTTATAATCCCATATAGAGGCTGTGGTTGTAATATAAAGTGGAGGAGTAGTGAGTGTGTTATAATCCCATATAGAGGCTGTGGTTGTAATATAAGGTGGAGGAGTAGTGAGTGTGTTATAATCCCATATAGAGGCTGTGGTTGTAATATAAGGTGGAGGAGTAGTGAGTGTGTTATAATCCCATATAGAGGCTGTGGTTGTAATTGTGGAATATAAGTGTGGAGCTGTGGTTGTAATATAAGGTGGAGGAGTAGTGAGTGTGTTATAATCCCATATAGAGGCTGTGGTTGTAATATAAGGTGGAGGAGTAGTGAGTGTGTTATAATCCCATATAGAGGCTGTGGTTGTAATATAAGGTGGAGGAGTAGTGAGTGTGTTATAATCCCATATAGAGGCTGTGGTTGTAATATAAGGTGGAGGAGTAGTGAGTGTGTTATAATCCCATATAGAGGCTGTGGTTGTAATATAAGGTGGAGGAGTAGTGAGTGTGTTATAATCCCATATAGAGGCTGTGGTTGTAATATAAGGTGGAGGAGTAGTGAGTGTGTTATAATCCCATATAGAGGCTGTGGTTGTAATATAAGGTGGAGGAGTAGTGAGTGTGTTATAATCCCATATAGAGGCTGTGGTTGTAATATAAGGTGGAGGAGTAGTGAGTGTGTTATAATCCCATATAGAGGCTGTGGTTGTAATATAAGGTGGAGGAGTAGTGAGTGTGTTATAATCCCATATAGAGGCTGTGGTTGTAATATAAGGTGGAGGAGTAGTGAGTGTGTTATAATCCCATATAGAGGCTGTGGTTGTAATATAAGGTGGAGGAGTAGTGAGTGTGTTATAATCCCATATAGAGGCTGTGGTTGTAATATAAGGTGGAGGAGTAGTGAGTGTGTTATAATCCCATATAGAGGCTGTGGTTGTAATATAAAGTGGAGGAGTAGTGAGTGTGTTATAATCCCATATAGAGGCTGTGGTTGTAATATAAAGTGGAGGAGTAGTGAGTGTGTTATAATCCCATATAGAGGCTGTGGTTGTAATATAAAGTGGAGGAGTAGTGAGTGTGTTATAATCCCATATAGAGGCTGTGGTTGTAATATAAGGTGGAGGAGTAGTGAGTGTGTTATAATCCCATATAGAGGCTGTGGTTGTAATATAAAGTGGAGGAGTAGTGAGTGTGTTATAATCCCATATAGAGGCTGTGGTTGTAATATAAGGTGGAGGAGTAGTGAGTGTGTTATAATCCCATATAGAGGCTGTGGTTGTAATATAAGGTGGAGGAGTAGTGAGTGTGTTATAATCCCATATAGAGGCTGTGGTTGTAATATAAGGTGGAGGAGTAGAGGAGTGAGTGTGTTATAATCCCATATAGAGGCTGTGGTTGTAATATAAGGTGGAGGAGTAGTGAGTGTGTTATAATCCCATATAGAGGCTGTGGTTGTAATATAAGGTGGAGGAGTAGTGAGTGTGTTATAATCCCATATAGAGGCTGTGGTTGTAATATAAGGTGGAGGAGTAGTGAGTGTGTTATAATCCCATATAGAGGCTGTGGTTGTAATATAAAGTGGAGGAGTAGTGAGTGTGTTATAATCCCATATAGAGGCTGTGGTTGTAATATAAGGTGGAGGAGTAGTGAGTGTGTTATAATCCCATATAGAGGCTGTGGTTGTAATATAAAGTGGAGGAGTAGTGAGTGTGTTATAATCCCATATAGAGGCTGTGGTTGTAATATAAAGTGGAGGAGTAGTGAGTGTGTTATAATCCCATATAGAGGCTGTGGTTGTAATATAAGGTGGAGGAGTAGTGAGTGTGTTATAATCCCATATAGAGGCTGTGGTTGTAATATAAAGTGGAGGAGTAGTGAGTGTGTTATAATCCCATATAGAGGCTGTGGTTGTAATATAAAGTGGAGGAGTAGTGAGTGTGTTATAATCCCATATAGAGGCTGTGGTTGTAATATAAGGTGGAGGAGTAGTGAGTGTGTTATAATCCCATATAGAGGCTGTGGTTGTAATATGAGGTGGAGGAGTAGTGAGTGTGTTATAATCCCATATAGAGGCTGTGGTTGTAATATAAGGTGGAGGAGTAGTGAGTGTGTTATAATCCCATATAGAGGCTGTGGTTGTAATATAAGGTGGAGGAGTAGTGAGTGTGTTATAATCCCATATAGAGGCTGTGGTTGTAATATAAGGTGGAGGAGTAGTGAGTGTGTTATAATCCCATATAGAGGCTGTGGTTGTAATATAAGGTGGAGGAGTAGTGAGTGTGTTATAATCCCATATAGAGGCTGTGGTTGTAATATAAGGTGGAGGAGTAGTGAGTGTGTTATAATCCCATATAGAGGCTGTGGTTGTAATATAAGGTGGAGGAGTAGTGAGTGTGTTATAATCCCATATAGAGGCTGTGGTTGTAATATAAGGTGGAGGAGTAGTGAGTGTGTTATAATCCCATATAGAGGCTGTGGTTGTAATATAAGGTGGAGGAGTAGTGAGTGTGTTATAATCCCATATAGAGGCTGTGGTTGTAATATAAGGTGGAGGAGTAGTGAGTGTGTTATAATCCCATATAGAGGCTGTGGTTGTAATATAAGGTGGAGGAGTAGTGAGTGTGTTATAATCCCATATAGAGGCTGTGGTTGTAATATAAGGTGGAGGAGTAGTGAGTGTGTTATAATCCCATATAGAGGCTGTGGTTGTAATATAAGGTGGAGGAGTAGTGAGTGTGTTATAATCCCATATAGAGGCTGTGGTTGTAATATAAGGTGGAGGAGTAGTGAGTGTGTTATAATCCCATATAGAGGCTGTGGTTGTAATATAAGGTGGAGGAGTAGTGAGTGTGTTATAATCCCATATAGAGGCTGTGGTTGTAATATAAGGTGGAGGAGTAGTGAGTGTGTTATAATCCCATATAGAGGCTGTGGTTGTAATATAAGGTGGAGGAGTAGTGAGTGTGTTATAATCCCATATAGAGGCTGTGGTTGTAATATAAGGTGGAGGAGTAGTGAGTGTGTTATAATCCCATATAGAGGCTGTGGTTGTAATATAAGGTGGAGGAGTAGTGAGTGTGTTATAATCCCATATAGAGGCTGTGGTTGTAATATAAGGTGGAGGAGTAGTGAGTGTGTTATAATCCCATATAGAGGCTGTGGTTGTAATATAAGGTGGAGGAGTAGTGAGTGTGTTATAATCCCATATAGAGGCTGTGGTTGTAATATAAGGTGGAGGAGTAGTGAGTGTGTTATAATCCCATATAGAGGCTGTGGTTGTAATATAAGGTGGAGGAGTAGTGAGTGTGTTATAATCCCATATAGAGGCTGTGGTTGTAATATAAGGTGGAGGAGTAGTGAGTGTGTTATAATCCCATATAGAGGCTGTGGTTGTAATATAAGGTGGAGGAGTAGTGAGTGTGTTATAATCCCATATAGAGGCTGTGGTTGTAATAGTAGTGGAGGAGTAGTGAGTGTGTTATAATCCCATATAGAGGCTGTGGTTGTAATATGAGGTGGAGGAGTAGTGAGTGTGTTATAATCCCATATAGAGGCTGTGGTTGTAATATGAGGTGGAGGAGTAGTGAGTGTGTTATAATCCCATATAGAGGCTGTGGTTGTAATATAAAGTGGAGGAGTAGTGAGTGTGTTATAATCCCATATAGAGGCTGTGGTTGTAATATAAAGTGGAGGAGTAGTGAGTGTGTTATAATCCCATATAGAGGCTGTGGTTGTAATATAAGGTGGAGGAGTAGTGAGTGTGTTATAATCCCATATAGAGGCTGTGGTTGTAATATAAGGTGGAGGAGTAGTGAGTGTGTTATAATCCCATATAGAGGCTGTGGTTGTAATATAAGGTGGAGGAGTAGTGAGTGTGTTATAATCCCATATAGAGGCTGTGGTTGTAATATAAGGTGGAGGAGTAGTGAGTGTGTTATAATCCCATATAGAGGCTGTGGTTGTAATATAAAGTGGAGGAGTAGTGAGTGTGTTATAATCCCATATAGAGGCTGTGGTTGTAATATAAGGTGGAGGAGTAGTGAGTGTGTTATAATCCCATATAGAGGCTGTGGTTGTAATATAAGGTGGAGGAGTAGTGAGTGTGTTATAATCCCATATAGAGGCTGTGGTTGTAATATAAGGTGGAGGAGTAGTGAGTGTGTTATAATCCCATATAGAGGCTGTGGTTGTAATATAAGGTGGAGGAGTAGTGAGTGTGTTATAATCCCATATAGAGGCTGTGGTTGTAATATAAGGTGGAGGAGTAGTGAGTGTGTTATAATCCCATATAGAGGCTGTGGTTGTAATATAAGGTGGAGGAGTAGTGAGTGTGTTATAATCCCATATAGAGGCTGTGGTTGTAAT
>CM055728.1:30035512-30063012 GCA_029465975.1 Dallia pectoralis | reverse complement strand
CTCTGAATTTATTTGTATCTTTGTGTGGGATTCTGTCTACCCTCCCTCTGCCTCCCTCCCACCCTCCCCCTGTCTCCCCCACATCAGTCTGGCTGTGTATCTCTGTACCTCTCCACATTTTCTTCTTCCGTTCCTTAAGTCAAACCGCTCAGCGCATCTCCTGATCACTCAGACGCTATCAACTCTGGCAGCCCCACGATAAACAACGTCCATCAGTCTGCATGGCAGAGCCGATATCAGTCCCACGTCTGAGACAGACATAAAGCCAACCACATTACCTGTGTAAGTACGCCGAAAACTACAAGTCTCCCCCAAAACCTATCAGAAGATTGCCTATCTGAAGATCTTAATAATGCACTGAGACATAGAGACATGAAAAGTGTTAGTTAGTGAGTATGTTACGTCAAGCAGTTTAGTCCCCGGTTAATGTTCTGGGCACTCGTGTGCCAGATGTTGGCTGGGAAACGACAATTATCTAGTTTTTACCTTTGTCCTTCAAAAACTAAAGTAATTATTTGATTTGTAAATTCCAATATTGTTGACACCAGTCAAGAGGCAACACAAATGGGGCAAGATCCCTTTTAGAGGAATTAGTGTTTCCCAGTTTTGTCCCTTATTTGACTAGGTGACAATACATTCATATTTACAGCAACAACCTGGGAGAAAATGCTTTTAACAATGACAACTCCGGGACTGGAACCAGCGCCCATTCATTAATTTACTGACACAATGACACATTCAGAGAAAACTGATGATCTCTTCAAAAACCACGACCAGGGAGGGAGGTTTGAACGGAAAACAACCACGACCAGGGAGGGGGGTTGAACGGAAAAACAAACCACGACCAGGGAGGGAGGTTGAACGGAAAATCAAACCACGACCAGGGAGGGAGGTTGAACGGAAAACAACCACGACCAGGAAGGGAGGTTGAACGGAAAACAACCACGACCAAACTGGAGCCTTTTGCACACTTTGCCTGGTCGTTGTCAGAAACAGACAGGAGGCTACAACAGACTGACCGCTGTGTCCTCATCTCAAACAACAGAAGAGGCTTTCTAACACCAATATAATCACACTGTGCTGACGTGTTCAGTAGTCCACAAAATATTGCTTTCTGAGACACTTTCCTCTCAGAAATAACAGTGGCCTTCACATACAGTTGGTCGGTTCTGGGTTCTGGTGTATTGAATAACTGTGGCCTTCACATACAGTTGGTCGGTTCTGGGTTCTGGTGTATTGAATAACAGTGGCCCTCACATACAGTTGGTCGGTTCTGGGTTCTGGTGTATTGAATAACAGTGGCCCTCACATACAGTTGAATAACAGTCGGTTCTGGGTTCTGGTGTATTGAATAACAGTGGCCTTCACATACAGTTGGTCGGTTCTGGGTTCTGGTGTATTGAATAACAGTGGCCCTCACATACAGTTGGTCGGTTCTGGGTTCTGGTGTATTGAATAACAGTGGCCCTCACATACAGTTGGTCGGTTCTGGGTTCTGGTGTATTATTGAATACAGTTGGTCGGTTCTGGGTTCCAGTGGCCCTCACATACAGTTGGTCGGTTCTGGGTTCTGGTGTATTGAATAACAGTGGCCCTCACATACAGTTGGTCGGTTCTGGGTTCTGGTGTATTGAATAACAGTGGCCCTCACATACAGTTGGTGGTTCTGGGTTTCTGGTGTATTGAATAACAGTGGCCCTCACATACAGTTGGTCGGTTCTGGGTTCTGGTGTATTGAATAACATAACAGTGGCCCTCACATACAGTTGGTCGGTTCTGGGTTCTGGTGTATTGAATAACAGTGGCCCTCACATACAGTTGGTCGGTTCTGGGTTCTGGTGTATTGAATAACAGTGGCCCTCACATACAGTTGGTCGGTTCTGGGTTCTGGTGTATTGAATAACAGTGGCCCTCACATACAGTTGGTCGGTTCTGGGTTCTGGTGTATTGAATAACAGTGGCCCTCACATACAGTTGGTCGGTTCTGGGTTCTGGTGTATTGAATAACAGTGGCCCTCACATACAGTTGGTTCGGTTCTGGGTTCTGGGGTGTATTGAATAACAGTGGCCCTCACATACAGTTGGTCGGTTCTGGGTTCTGGTGTATTGAATAACAGTGGCCCTCACATACAGTTGGTCGGTTCTGGGTTCTGGTGTATTGAATAACAGTGGCCCTCACATACAGTTGGTCGGTTCTGGGTTCTGGTGTATTGAATAACAGTGGCCCTCACATACAGTTGGTCGGTTCTGGGTTCTGGTGTATTGAATAACAGTGGCCCTCACATACAGTTGGTCGGTTCTGGGTTCTGGTGTATTGAATAACAGTGGCCCTCACATACAGTTGGTCGGTTCTGGGTTCTGGTGTATTGAATAACAGTGGCCCTCACATACAGTTGGTCGGTTCTGGGTTCTGGTGTATTGAATAACAGTGGCCCTCACATACAGTTGGTCGGTTCTGGGTTCTGGTGTATTGAATAACAGTGGCCCTCACATACAGTTGGTCGGTTCTGGGTTCTGGTGTATTGAATAACAGTGGCCCTCACATACAGTTGGTCGGTTCTGGGTTCTGGTGTATTGAATAACAGTGGCCCTCACAACAGTTCTGGTTCTGGTGTATTGAATAACAGTGGCCCTCACATACAGTTGGTCGGTTCTGGGTTCTGGTGTATTGAATAACAGTGGCCCTCACATACAGTTGGTCGGTTCTGGGTTCTGGTGTATTGAATTGCCCTCACATACAATAACAGTGGCCCTCACATACAGTTGGTCGGTTCTGGGTTCTGGTGTATTGAATAACAGTGGCCCTCACATACAGTTGGTCGGTTCTGGGTTCTGGTGTATTGAATAACAGTGGCCCTCACATACAGTTGGTCGGTTCTGGGTTCTGGTGTATTGAATCACATACAGTTCTGGTTCCCTCACATACAGTTGGTCGGTTCTGGGTTCTGGTGTATTGAATAACAGTGGCCCTCACATACAGTTGGTCGGTTCTGGGTTCTGGTGTATTGAATAACAGTGGCCCTCACATACAGTTGGTCGGTTCTGGTGTATTGAATAACAGTGGCCCTCACATACAGTTGGTCGGTTCTGGGTTCTGGTGTATTGAATAACAGTGGCCCTCACATACAGTTGGTCGGTTCTGGTGTATTGAATAACAGTGGCCCTCACATACAGTTGGTCGGTTCTGGTGTATTGAATAACAGTGGCCCTCACATACAGTTGGTCGGTTCTGGGTTCTGGTGTATTGAATAACAGTGGCCCTCACATACAGTTGGTTCGGTTCTGGTGTATTGAATAACAGTGGCCCTCACATACAGTTGGTCGGTTCTGGGTTCTGGTGTATTGAATAACAGTGGCCCTCACATACAGTTGGTCGGTTCTGGGTTCTGGTGTATTGAATTGACTTACACACCCACACCCCCCCCACACACACACACACACACAACTAGTGGGGGGGGGGGACGCAATGAGAAAGGGACAATAACAAATCGACTTCTCTTTGCTCTTCATTGCAGCCTGTGAACATCCAATTTGGCCTTGATTGCAATAAAGGCAATTAAGATGCCATGTCAATGTAAACATGTGTGCTATTGGGACACTATTAAACCAACAAGCCTAAATGATTACAATTAAATGTCCAGTCAGTACCAGAATATATGGTATATACATGCACACATGCTTGGGATAACAGCCTGAGCCCATGGTCTTACCACGGTCATTAAACAGCCTGAGCCCATGGTCTTACCACGGTCATTAAACAGCCTGAGCCCATGGTCTTACCACGGTCATTAAACAGCCTGAGCCCATGGTCTTACCACGGTCATTAAACAGCCTGAGCCCATGGTCTTACCACGGTCATTAAACAGCCTGAGCCCATGGTCTTACCACGGTCATTAAACAGCCTGAGCCCATGGTCTTACCACGGTCATTAAACAGCCTGAGCCCATGGTCTTACCACGGTCATTAAACAGCCTGAGCCCATGGTCTTACCACGGTCATTAAACAGCCTGAGCCCATGGTCTTACCACGGTCATTAAACAGCCTGAGCCCATGGTCTTACCACGGTCATTAAACAGCCTGAGCCCATGGTCTTAGCCCACGGTCATTAAACAGCCTGAGCCCATGGTCTTACCACGGTCATTAAACAGCCTGAGCCCATGGTCTTGGTCTTAAACAGCCAGCCCATGGTCTTACCACGGTCATTAAACAGCCTGAGCCCATGGTCTTACCACGGTCATTAAACAGCCTGAGCCCATGGTCTTACCACGGTCATTAAACAGCCTGAGCCCATGGTCTTACCACGGTCATTAAACAGCCTGAGCCCATGGTCTTACCATGGTCTTACCACGGTCATTAAACACAGCCTGAGCCCATTGGTCTTAGCCTGAGCCCATGGTCTTACCACGGTCATTAAACAGCCTGAGCCCATGGTCTTACCACGGTCATTAAACAGCCTGAGCCCATGGTCTTACCACGGTCATTAAACAGCCTGAGCCCATGGTCTTACCACGGTCATTAAACAGCCTGAGCCCATGGTCTTACCACGGTCATTAAACAGCCTGAGCCCATGGTCTTACCACGGTCATTAAACAGCCTGAGCCCATGGTCTTACCACGGTCATTAAACAGCCTGAGCCCATGGTCTTACCACGGTCATTAAACAGCCTGAGCCCATGGTCTTACCACGGTCATTAAACAGCCTGAGCCCATGGTCTTACCACGGTCATTAAACAGCCTGAGCCCATGGTCTTAGCCCACGGTCATTAAACAGCCTGAGCCCATGGTCTTACCACGGTCATTAAACAGCCTGAGCCCATGGTCTTACCACGGTCATTAAACAGCCTGAGCCCATGGTCTTACCACGGTCATTAAACAGCCTGAGCCCATGGTCTTACCACGGTCATTAAACAGCCTGAGCCCATGGTCTTACCACGGTCATTAAACAGCCTGAGCCCATGCAAATACTCCATATTATAACCATTATAATGGAAATCAATGGTGGGCAGCAAATAATCCAGTGTAACTCGTCCAGCTTGTTACGTAAAATAAAGAAGCAGTACTATACGGACCCTTTGTAACACCACAAGGAGTTGCAAGTTGGATCTTTAATCATTTGGAGAAGCTTTGACAGCGAGTTCTTATAAAGTTAAGAAAAAAAAAGACAAAGCAACTTAACATAAATGTAGGAACAGAACACAAATGTTCTGTGGAGTTGATCCGAAAAGTAATTGGGTTGAAGGAGCATCGTCCTGCTTTTGAAAATGTCAACGGAATGAATTGATAAAAATAAAAAATACATTCCCTGAGGGCACTCTGTCAGAGCAGCTTGTTGACAGCTGAAATGAAACAACTAATTACATTTCTTACCTGAGAGAGAGGTGTCCTCCATCTCGAATTGGATGCTGACAAGTCCACCTCAGACAGGATTAAACCTTGTGTTGCTTCGGCGGGGCCATGTCAGGAGACAGACTGACTCTCTGGCAGAGGGACGGACGGACGGCCTGTCTAACTGTCCATCTTTATTTCTCCTGCACCTAACACGCAGAAACCCTCAGACACGCCCTAGTTATGTCCTCTGCTTGCGTCTCTCTCCTTGGGCACTCGGTAAAGAAAGCTTCAGCGCCAGGTTGTTGCTGTCATTCCTCACAACATCCTTCTCCCAGTTCCCAGTGCTTTTGGCATCTGACTGAAGTGTTTTGTAACGCTAGCGAGATGCCTGGTTCTGCGCTGTGGCATTCTTCTCACATAGCTTCTAATGAAACCCTGGGATGTGGGCTGAGCGAGCTATTTCACTCAGGAATACCGCTGGTTAAGGCTGCTTAATGATGCACAGCAGAGGAGTTGTTAGTGAAACAGCTCAGCATCTTGTCCCTCTAAGTTTCCCTTGTTTACGTTCTTCCACTCGTTTTTTCTCCCGTTCGAAACATTCTGAAGTCCATCTATTGGCTCATCACAGCACCAGCTCCCGGCAGACTCGGAGGGGTTGAAGTTTGAGACCTGTTCCTGAGAAGCATGTATCTGCAAGACATTCTAGTTTTTTTCCTCACTGCTCGCCCAAAGAGGAAACACATTCCCTGGTCAATTACCACAGTAAAGCTTGCTTGCCCCTGACCTACCACCAGGGGTCAATGCAATGCACAAGGCAAGGTAGCCCTATCCAACTGTGTCCCCACTGACCCCATATGGTTCCAGAAAAATACCAGGATATGAACTCCATAAGTTTTCTGCGAGTTTTCGGTAAATGTTTAACGATACCGATACTGCATATTCCCCACAGATGATCCCATCTTGCTGAAGGGGTGGTGACATGTCAGTTGGCGAGGTCAAAAGTTTATATGTACATAATATTACTGGGTCATCAACAATGATGTGACGTTTGTCATTACGCTATATCAGTGGGACGGTGCACAACATCTGCGCACAGAGAAAACTTATATAGATTTGATGTTTATATATTGTTGTGCTTTTTACTGGATATTTTGCAATGACATAAGCCACTTCCGTTTGGCCACCATCACCTAATAGCTCTGCGCACGTCCATCATTTCTCATTTCATACTCCACTACATTACAGTCAGTGTAATTCAATCAGTTGGTGCTTATGTAAGGATCTATTTATGTTATGATCCAGGATAAACGCCTAACCTCAAAAGTCTGCTGCAAAGAGAGGATTGGGGGGAGAGAGAGAGAGGGGACACACACATAGAGACATAAAGAGAGAGAGAGAGAGAGAGACAGAGAGAGACAGAGGGTGAGAGAGAAACAGAGAGAGAGGGAGACAGAGAACCGAGAGACAGAGAGAGAGGGAGAGACAGAAAGAGAGACAGAGAGAGATGGAGAGAGAGAGAGGGAGAGAGAGAACAGAGAGACAGAGGGAGAACAGAGAGAGTGTTAAGGCAGCTTCCTGTTACTGCCACTCAGGAGACTGAACTCAATAAGACATTCAGACAAGCAGACGGTCGTTCAGTTAATTAACCTAAAGATATATAGACATCATCTGCCATGAAGGACAAAGGCACCTGTTGATTTGACCCAGTCTTCTGATCCAAGGTATATATTATATTAACAGCAGGGTATCAAACTCAGAGTTGCCTAGAGACACGCTGAGGTGTTTTGTTACTAATTCAAACTAATAGTTCAAAAACACAATTATTACAGCTGCCAAACATCAAATCCACTACCTGACTTAAATCAATCGGGTTGAAAGAAATACATCTCAGATAATCCCTCTGAATGACAGCGGGCGGAAGTTGGTAAAACTGCAGTCCTGTTGACAGGGCAGATATCAATTCACATGGATGGATTAAAACACACTTGGGGGTTTTGCCTTCGCCTGCTTGAAAGCCGCAGCTCAAGTTATCCCACATGTACGACAAAGAGGCTTGTGACAGCGCAACAGCCATTCAATATGCCCCAGATAAACGGAGGTCCACAAGTCATGTCAGAGGAAGTGGATGGAAACTGATCCTGAAGACTTTTTTCGAGGTAGCCAGCCTAGCGAAACCACTCGTGGACAACATTCTTCTCGAAAGCTTCCGAACTGCTAATTTGCCCCTCGAGGTACAATTACATGAACAGGTTTGCCGGTTCAACAAGACACACTAAGCAATACTTAAAACTAAAACATGACTCTCCTAGGCACACGGACCCCAGTATCAGTCATCTTAGAGCCTAATTAACACTTGTGCCACCCGCTGTATCCTAGCGAATCCTGCAGAGCGTTAGCATCAGCGCTACATTGTGTTAGCACCTTGCTCTCCGACGCCCTCGGCCTAAACTCCTAGCGAAGCCTGGAAAGCGTTAGCATCCGAGCTCTACTGTGTCAACGCTTTCTGCCCCCGCCATCCTTGGCCTCCTCTCCTAGCGAAGCCCGGGGTGTGTTAGCATCAGCACTCTGCTATGTTAGCGCTTCGCTCACCAACGCCCTCAGCATCCTTTCCTAGCGGTGCGTGAAGAGCGTTAGCATCAGCGCTCTCCAGAGTTAGCGCCTTGCGTTGGCGCACACATCTGCCGCTGCTGTCCTACCTTCCCAGGCTCCTCTGTGCCAGGCCGCGCTGACGTTAATTACCTATGCTATGGTTACCGGCGTCGGGGGGAGGGGAAGGTGTGTGGGGAGTTGAGGGGAAGGGCAGGGCCCTGTCAGGGGACAGAGAAGTGAGAAAATAGATGACTTCATTCCTCCGGCTTATTTTCTCTCTCCATCCATCCTTCTGTCCTCGGTTTCAACACTGAGGAAACGTGATAATGGCATAGCACCGTAGCGCCGTAGCACCGTTAGCGCGTTCACCTTTAAAGGCACACGGCACAGCGGGGGGATCGTCCAAAACGATCAATTATGAATGACTGGTGCCCGGCGCCGTGGCAACAAAAGCATGCACATTCTCAGGTGCCATTGATCTGGGTCTTGACATGACCACCCTCCCTCTAATTTCCCATCAACACCCCCCAACCCACCCCCCCCCCAACATAAGACCACCAGAGGACACAAAGACACAGTGCTGAAGACCAACAGGAGCTCTATCCACAAGAGTTGTCCGTTTCCCCAAAGAGGAAATCGTGTGGGTTGACATTTGTGATTTTGTTGTATCTTTATGAGGTATTAGTGTAAACATATTTTTTTGTTGTTGTTATTCTCAAAAAATCAAGTGAGCTTAAACCCGTCAGCAAATAATACTAAGAGTAAAGGAGATTAGAACGCCAAACGAGCGGGTTCTATTTGAATTGATGTGCGAGAGGAAAGAAAGGAATAGGAGAGAAAATTGAAGAAACGATTCACCTGCTCTGCACTGTGTCTGCCAACCCCTCAGCTCCAACCACCAGGAACTTCTCACTGTGCGCTGGCCTACTTTTTTCCCAACGAGGACAAATTAAATGTGAAAGGTTCCTCTTACCTTTCTCCGGGCTGAGGCTTCGGATGTTTCCAGAATTTTCCATGCCGTATTATCCCCCGAAGAACGGGCTCCATGTGCTAAAACTGTGACGGAGGGGCTGGGTTCTGCCAGACTGGCACCAGGGGGGCAGCTGTTCTAAGCCAGGAGGACCAGGTAAAGCCGTGCCCCACCAGTGTCATCGCGGAGGTGTAAAAGCTGAGGCAAAGTACCACTCTGTTTCTATCGTGCGCTTTTGTGTTTTCCCCCTCTTGCTCCCACAAGCCACCTCTTTAACCCATATCTCTCTCTCTCTCTCTCTCTCTCTCTATCGCCCTTTATTTCTCTTTCGTTCACTCCCTCTGTCTCTCAGAAGACTTGGGCAGGCAATCAAGCAGGCAGGCAGGCAGGCAGGCAGCAACTGAGACGTTATGTAGTGGTGTGTGTGTGTGTGTTGTGCTATATTTCTGTTCGGTGCTGGCCAAGGGAGCGAGGAACGCCTTCAGAGCCTAGTGAGCACGCTCAATGCCGCCTGCCTCTCACTGCTCCTGTGTGTCAGAGAGCCCTAGCTTGGCTCACATATCACCTGGGAGGAGAGGAACTGGAGAAAGATGTGGAGAAGTGTGGGGAGGAGCAGGAGAGTAGGGGCAAGGGAGGGAGGGAGTGATGGAGTGGGGGTAGAGAACAGAAGAGCAAAAAACCTGAACATTTTTTTAAAAAGGGGGAGGAGCAAACACAGATAGATAGATAGAGTGAGAGAGAGAGAAACACAGATAGAGAGAGTGAGAGAGAGAGAAACACAGATAGAGAGAGAGTGAGAGAGAGAAACACAGATAGAGAGAGTGAGAGAGAGAAACACAGATAGAGAGAGTGAGAGAGAAACACAGATAGAGAGAGAGTGAGAGAGAGAAACACAGATAGAGTGAGAGAGAGAGAAACACAGATAGAGAGAGTGAGAGAGAGAGAAACACAGATAGAGAGAGTGAGAGAGAGAAACACAGATAGAGAGAGTGAGAGAGAGAAACACAGATAGAGAGAGTGAGAGAGAGAAACACAGATAGAGAGAGTGAGAGAGAGAAACACAGATAGAGAGAGTGAGAGAGAGAAACACAGATAGAGAGAGTGAGAGAGAGAAACACAGATAGAGAGAGTGAGAGAGAGAAACACAGATAGAGAGAGTGAGAGAGAGAAACACAGATAGAGAGAGTGAGAGAGAGAAACACAGATAGAGAGAGAGAGAGAAACACAGATAGAGAGAGTGAGAGAGAGAAACACAGATAGAGAGAGTGAGAGAGAGAAACACAGATAGAGAGAGTGAGAAACACAGATAGAGAGAGTGAGAAACACAGATAGAGAGAGTGAGAGAGAGAAACACAGATAGAGAGAGTGAGAGAGAGAAACACAGATAGAGAGAGTGAGAGAGAGAAACACAGATAGAGAGAGTGAGAAACACAGATAGAGAGAGTGAGAGAGAGAAACACAGAGAGAGAGAGTGAGAGAGAGAAACACAGATAGATAGAGTGAGAGAGAGAAACACAGATAGAGAGAGTGAGAAACACAGATAGAGTGAGAGAAAGAAACACAGATAGAGAGAAACACAGATAGAGAGAGTGAGAGAGAAACACAGATAGAGAGAGTGAGAGAGAGAGAAACACAGATAGAGTGAGAGAGAGAGAAACACAGATAGAGTGAGAGAAAGAAACACAGAGAGAGAAACACAGATAGAGAGAGTGAGAGAGAAACACAGATAGAGAGAGTGAGAGAGAGAAACACACATATACAGAGAGTGAGAGAGAGAATGGCAGAAGGAGTCTGTGATTGGCAGGATGCGTCATTCAGAAAAAAGCTGATGAGAGGGTGGAGAGGGAGGTCTGGAGACAGGATGGAGGGAGAGGGGGGAAGCAGAGATGGATGGGAGAATGCTGGGAGAGGGGAAGTGAGGGAGGTATGGGGAGAGGGAGAGAGGTAAGAAGGGAGGGAGAGGAAGGATGGGGGAGAGAGGGGGATGGGGGAGAGGGGGAAGGAGGGAGGGATGGGAGAGAGCGAGGTAGAGATGGGGAGGGATGGGGGAGACTGTAGAGAACAGGGGTTTGTAGGGTGTGTAGGGTGTGTAGGGTGTGTAGGGTTTGTAGGGTTTGTAGGGTGTGTAGGGTTTGGTTTGTAGGGTGTGTAGGGTTTGTAGGGTGTGTAGGGTGTGTAGGGTTTGTAGGGTGTGTAGGGTGTGTAGGGTTTGTAGGGTGTGTAGGGTGTGTAGGGTTTGTAGGGTGTGTAGGGTTTGTAGGGTGTGTAGGGTGTTTGGTTTTGCAGGGTGTGTAGGGTTTGTATGGGTGTGTAGGGTGTGTATGGTTTGCAGGGTGTGTAGGGTTTGTAGGGTGTGTAGGGTGTGTATGGTTTGTAGGGTGTGTAGGGTTTGTAGGGTGTGTAGGGTGTATGGTTTGTAGGGTGTGTAGGGTTTGTAGGGTGTGTAGGGTGTGTATGGTTTGTAGGGTGTGTAGGGTTGTGTAGGGTGTGTAGGGTGTGTAGGGTGTGTAGGGTGTGTAGGGTGTGTATGGTTTGTAGGGTGTGTAGGGTGTGTAGGGTGTGTAGGGTGTGTATGGTTTGTAGGGTGTGTAGGGTGTGTAGGGTGTGTAGGGTGTGTATGGTTTGTAGGGTGTGTAGGGTTTGTAGGGTGTGTAGGGTGTGTATGGTTTGTAGGGTGTGTAGGGTTTGTAGGGTGTGTAGGGTGTGTATGGTTTGTAGGGTGTGTAGGGTTTGTAGGGTGTGTAGGGTTTGTAGGGTTTGTAGGGTGTGTATGGTTTGTAGGGTGTGTAGGGTTTGTAGGGTTTGTAGGGTGTGTAGGGTTTGTAGGGTGTGTAGGGTGTGTAGGGTTTGTAGGGTTTGTAGGGTGTGTAGGGTGTGTATGGTTTGTAGGGTGTGTAGGGTGTGTAGGGTGTGTAGGGTGTGTAGGGTGTGTAGGGTGTGTAGGGTGTGTAGGGTGTGTAGGGTTTGTAGGGTGTGTAGGGTGTGTAGGGTGTGTAGGGTGTGTAGGGTGTGTAGGGTGTGTAGGGTTTGTAGGGTTTGTAGGGTGTGTAGGGTTTGTAGGGTGTGTAGGGTG
Organism: Dallia pectoralis; assembly: GCA_029465975.1. Taxonomy (NCBI): domain Eukaryota; kingdom Metazoa; phylum Chordata; class Actinopteri; order Esociformes; family Umbridae; genus Dallia; species Dallia pectoralis. The sequence goes on along the minus strand of CM055728.1, from coordinate 30,051,053 downwards.
TGTAGGGTGTGTAGGGTGTGTAGGGTGTACTCTTCCTTCAGAATAATGATCTATGAGTGTCTGTCTTGTAAGTAGTATGGTCACCAAAGCACTACTATGAGCCAGGTACAGTTGTGTTATCACTAATCACAAAAGAAAACAGGTTGGAGATGATTTGATCTTTCCTGCTCTCCTAGCTTTGCCGTTTGGCCTGCTGGTATGACCTCCACACTATATATTATCTTCCATCCCATTTCTTTGACAAAACACAAAGAGCTCTTCATTTACAAATGGTATCCTCACTCAGACAAACCTCTCCAAGGTCGTATCTGAGATGTTGCCAACCAATCAGAGTGGATCGTATCAGAGATTTGGCCAGCCAATCAGATTTGGTCGTATCTGAGATTTGGCCACCCAATCAGAGTGGGTCGTATCTGAGATTTGGCCAGCCAATCAGAGTGGGTCGTATCTGAGATTTGGCCAGCCAATCAGAGTGGGTCGTATCTGAGATTTGGCCAGCCAATCAGAGTGGGTCGTATCTGAGATTTGGCCAGCCAATCAGAGTGGGTCGTATCTGAGATTTGGCCACCCAATCAGAGTGGGTCAAATGGGTTGTCTGCGGTCATATACAATTTAAAATAGGTTAATCCTGATAAGTCTATGGCAAACAAAACATTAATTACGAACTAAGATGTAGTGCAGAGAAGCCAAAACAACAAACACCATAAGAATACTATGAACAATGCAAAGCAAATAGCTACATTTCCCAGGTACTTAAATGTCCTAACAGATTGCTAACTCACCCCAGCTGTGCACAATCAAAACAGACTCACACTAAAATACCCGGAACAAAAGGTTCACCACGCGTGACAACCCTATTGTGATATTTCGCCCCAATGAATTGTGCTTTATACATTGCCTGCTATTACATCCAAGTTTTATGTTCAAATGTTTTTTATTATCTGACTACATGTCGTTAGCGGTTTGTTGACCGACCAGCATACCTTTCAGCTATTATATCAATGACACACTGACTGACCTGCCACAATTCATCCATGCGAAACCATGACTGCAAGTGATGTAAGTAAAGCAGGACTCTAAATGCTACCGAGTGCTCAAAACAGACACTGTGAATCTGAGTGCTCGAAACAGACACTGTGAATCTGAGTGCTCTAAACAGACACTGTGAATCTGAGTGCTCGAAACAGACACTGTGAATCTGAGTGCTCGAAACAGACACTGTGAATCTGAGTGCTCTAAACAGACACTGTGAATCTGAGTGACACTGTGAATCTGAAACAGACACTGTGAATCTGAGTGCTCGAAACAGACACTGTGAATCTGAGTGTCGAAACAGACACTGTGAATCTGAGTGAAACAGACACTGTGAATCTGAGTGCTCGAAACAGACACTGTGAATCTGAGTGCTCGAAACAGACACTGTGAATCTGAGTGCTCGAAACAGACACTGTGAATCTGAGTGCTCGAAACAGACACTGTGAATCTGAGTGCTCGAAACAGACACTGTGAATCTGAGTGCTCGAAACAGACACTGTGAATCTGAGTGCTCTAAACAGACACTGTGAATCTGAGTGACACTGTGAATCTGAGTGCTCTAAACAGACACTGTGAATCTGAGTGCTCGAAACAGACACTGTGAATCTGAGTGCTCGAAACAGACACTGTGAATCTGAGTGCTCGAAACAGACACTGTGAATCTGAGTGCTCGAAACAGACACTGTGAATCTGAGTGCTCGAAACAGACACTGTGAATCTGAGTGCTCGAAACAGACACTGTGAATCTGAGTGCTCGAAACAGACACTGTGAATCTCGAAACAGACACTGTGAATCTGCTCGAAACAGACACTGTGAATCTGAGTGCTCGAAACAGACACTGTGAATCTGAGTGCTCGAAACAGACACTGTGAATCTGAGTGCTCGAAACAGACACTGTGAATCTGAGTGCTCTAAACAGACACTGTGAATCTGAGTGCTCGAAACAGACACTGTGAATCTGAGTGCTCGAAACAGACACTGTGAATCTGAGTGCTCTAAACAGACACTGTGAATCTGAGTGCTCGAAACAGACACTGTGAATCTGCTCTAAACAGACACTGTGAATCTGAGTGCTCTAAACAGACACTGTGAATCTGACTGTGAATCTGTGAACTGTGAATCTGAGTGCTCGAAACAGACACTGTGAATCTGAGTGAAACAGACACTGTGAATCTGAGTACTCTAAACAGACACTGTGAATCTGAGTGCTCGAAACAGACACTGTGAATCTGAGTGCTCGAAACAGACACTGTGAATCTGAGTGCTCGAAACAGACACTGTGAATCTGAGTGCTCGAAACAGACACTGTGAATCTGAGTGCTCGAAACAGACACTGTGAATCTGAGTGCTCGAAACAGACACTGTGAATCTGAGTGCTCGAAACAGACACTGTGAATCTGAGTGCTCGAAACAGACACTGTGAATCTGAGTGCTCTAAACAGACACTGTGAATCTGAGTGCTCGAAACAGACACTGTGAATCTGAGAGCTCGAAACAGTGGCCTGATTCCCCGTAATGAATTTGTGTCAAGAAAGCATTTGATTCAGAACTAAACCAGGAGTTTCTGAAAGATGGCCAAAGTCAGAGAGTGGTGGCTTCAATAAAAGCACTGTGAACTCATCAATATATTCTGTGTGTAAGGTTCTATACACAGTAGTAATGGACTATCAGAATCCATGTTAACTCTTTATATTAATAATCATGTTTTAACTGAAGGATTGGGATAGGGAATTGGGATGTGTGAAATTAAGAAATTCCCATTACTGTGTTCTGTGCAGGGAACAGAGAAAACATAGAGAGATGCCAGCTAAACGGTTGGCTGTCTTTAAGGTAGTTTAAAGATAAAACACTAAGAAGCATATTATGATTGGCCAAAATTGAATAGCACGGCCAACGATGGTTGGCTGAATGTCTCTGGAATTTGTCACTCTGTCTACATTGATAATACTCAAAGTGAAATGGTGCCAAACAACTGTTATTAGATGCGTGCGACCCCTGTAGCTTAATGCTCATGTTCGTTTGGACAAATGTCAAATAAAGTTAGAATGTGGTGACAATTGAGACTGACTGATATGCATATTGTAAAAATTTAAAAACTTGTGGATGCTCTGAAATGTTCCTTCCTACTGTTCCTAATTGCATGCAGACACACACAATGAAACATATACAACAGCATACTTCCTGGACCCAAATCCAGGTCCCAAATCCTGGTCCCATTTCCTGGACCCAAATCCTGGACCCAAATCCTGGTCCGAAATCCTGGTCCCAAATCCTGGTCCCATTTCCTGGTCCCAAATCCTTGTCCTGCTGTGAATTTTGGAGCTGAGGCTGTGATTCCATCAGTGGTCAGACCAGATCCAAATGGGCCAGATGCTGATCACAGCTGTCGCCTGACAACAACTCATCATCCCATCAGGACCAGCTCAAACAGCCCAACCCACATCCCCATGTCACTCACTCATCTAATAACGTTTAGGTTATCATTAGGTGAAATATTCTCAGCATCACCAGGGACTTTTGAATTTTACTCTTTTGCTCGTCTTTATATCGAGAGTGTTGTTCACGACAGCCACAGTTGTTGGACACGGTCAATACCGGAACCCAGTGACGCGGTGAGACAAAAGCACCAGTCCCATCGTAAATCACACAGGAAGATGGCAAACTGAACATGGGTAACTGAACATGGAAAACTAAACATGGCAAACTAAACATGGGAAACTGAACATGGGAAACTGAACATGGGAAACTGAACATGGGAAACTGAACATGGGAAACGGAACATGGGAAACTGAACATGGGAAACTGAACATGGGAAACTGAACATGGGAAACTGAACATGGGAAACGGAACATGGGAAACTGAACATGGGAAACTAAACATGGGAAACTAAACACGGGAAACTGAACATGGGAAACTGAAGATGGAGAGGCTCAAAAAGTCAAGTAAAACCTCACGCCACATGCTACACACACTACATGTGTCACTGAGCCACAGCTGTGTGTGACCTACTGTGTGTGACCTGCTGTGTGTGTGACCTGATGTGTGTGTGACATGCTGTGTGTGTGACCTACTGTGTGTGGCCTACTGTGTGTGACCTGATGTGTGTGTGACCAGCTGTGTGTGTGACATGCCGTGTGTGTGACATGCTGTGTGTGTGACATGCTGTGTGTGACATGCTGTGTGTGACATGCTGTGTGTGTGACCTACTGTGTGTGTGACCTACTGTGTGTGTGACCTGATGTGTGTGACCTGATGTGTGTGACCTGATGTGTGTGACCTACTGTGTGTGACCTACTGTGTGTGACCTACTGTGTGTGACCTACTGTGTGTGTGACCTGCTGTGTGTGACCTGCTGTGTGTGACCTGCTGTGTGTGACCCGCTGTGTGTGACCTACTGTGTGTGACCTGCTGTGTGTGACCTGCTGTGTGTGTGACCTGCTGTGTGTGTGACCTACTGTGTGTGTGACCTGCTGTGTGTGACCTGCTGTGTGTGACCTACTGTGTGTGACCTGCTGTGTGTGACCTACTGTGTGTGACCTACTGTGTGTGACCTACTGTGTGTGACCTACTGTGTGTGACCTACTGTGTGTGTGACCTGCTGTGTGTGACCTGCTGTGTGTGTGCACCTGCTGTGTGTGTGCACCTGCTGTGTGTGTGACCTGCTGTGTGTGTGACCTACTGTGTGCACCTGCTGTGTGTGTGACCTACTGTGTGCACCTGCTGTGTGTGTGACCTACTGTGTGCACCTGCTGTGTGTGACCTGCTGTGGCAAAACATCTAGAACCCAAACCCTTTTCTGTGAACTGAATACATTGGGAACCTGAGAAACACTGTTGTCTTCGGTTTACAAGAAAAGGACCTGAAAATGTATGTTTGTGCAGTACAAGGCATATTCATATGTCACCCCTGTAGAGTGTGTTTGGTTCTGAACTCATTGTTAATAACCTCGATCTGGGAAGAGAGAACCAGCTGAGACCACAGTGTGTGTGTGTGTGTGTGTGTGTGTGTGTGTGTGTGTGTGTATCATTAGACCCCTGGCCCTGTGTCTCAGGTGGCATAGGGCTGTAATATAAATATAGGGTTATTTCTTCAGTAACTTCCCTCGTTTCTCTCCACAGAAATTACAGTTGGGTTGATGGGGGGCCGGGTCCCAGTGACAAACATGGATGTTTAATGTTAACATGAAGATTGATTTCACCCACTGGTGGACATGGGCACAGTTCCTCACACACTGGACCACACAGACACACACTGGAGCACACAGACTCACACTGGAACATACATACACACACTGGAACACACAGACACACACTGGAGCATACAGACACACACTGGAGCATACAGACACACACTGGAGCACACAGACTCACACTGGAACATACAGACACACACTGGAGCACACAGAGACACACTGGAACACAGAGACACACACTGGAGCAAACAGACACACTTCTCTCGACCTGTGCTGAGAGAGAGAAATGGGTGCAATAGCACATCCTTTAACATACAGCGCTAAACCTGTCATATGGTGAAGGTTTTAACATACAGCGCTAAACCTGTCATATGGTAAAGGTTTTAACATACAGCGCTAAACCTGTCAATTGGTGAAGATGTTAGCATACAGCACTAAACCTGTCATATGGTAAAGGTTTTAACATACAGCGCTAAACCTGTCATATGGTGAAGGTTTTAGCATACAGCACTAAACCTGTCATATGGTGAAGGTTTTAACATACAGCGCTAAACCTGTCATATGGTGAAGGTTTTAGCATACAGCACTAAACCTGTCATATGGTGAAGGTTTTAACATACAGCGCTAAACCTGTCATATGGTGAAGGTTTTAACATACAGCGCTAAACCTGTCATATGGTGAAGGTTTTAACATACAGCGCTAAACCTGTCATATGGTGAAGGTTTTAACATACAGCGCTAAACCTGTTAAACTGTCCATTTGCGGCTCAGATTTGCCAGTCAGCTATTCACTTCTTCATTATCACCTGTATAAATGTTATATGCCACAAACTCCATCCATTACATAATACAACACAAAAGACCTCTGTGTGGTTTTTGCTAAAGTCAGACACGTGTGGAAATGAATGTAGTGAATAAAAACGTGATGACATTTCACTGTATTGAGACATCCCCGTGTCAGTTTTACTGAGACATCCCCGTGTCAGTTTTACTGAGACATCCCCGTGTCAGTTTTACTGAGACATCCCCGTGTCAGTTTTACTGAGACATCCCCGTGTCAGTTTTACTGAGACATCCCCGTGTCAGTTTTACTGAGACATCCCCGTGTCAGTTTTACTGAGACATCCCCGTGTCAGTTTTACTGAGACATCCCCGTGTCAGTTTTACTGAGACATCCCCGTGTCAGTTTTACAGAGACATCCCCGTGTCAGTTTTACTGAGACATCCCCGTGTCAGTTTTACTGAGACATCCCTGTGTCAGTTCTACTGAGACTTGCCTGTGTCAGTTTTACTGAGACTTGCCTGTGTCAGTTTTACTGAGACATCCCTGTGTCAGATTTACAGAGGCACCCTCCTAACACTCTAACGATTCCCCGTAATTAATTTGTGTTGAGAAAGCATTTAATTCAGAACTAAAACCAATAACAGGCATCATAAAACAAGACATTTGTATTATTACATTTGGAACAACTGTTCTGTTCCTGAGATTGACTGAGACTGAGATTCACTTGTAAAGTACACCTGGTATTTTGTAACTACATATTTAAAGACTGACTGACAGGTTGACTGGTTCGTGTTAAAAAATGAATCTGAATCTGGCCAACGGTGTTTCAGTAGGCAGGCTAGGAAAAATTCCCTGAAGGTCAAATTTAGGAAGAAACCTAGAGAGGAACCAGACTCTGAGAGGTAACCAGTCCTCTTCTGGCTGTGCTGGGTGAGTTTATGACCCTGTTAATATAATACAGTGCAAGCAAGAAATGTGCGAGCATCTTAAAAATTGAAATTGTTCAGGACGACCAGGAGGGTTGATGGGTGTGGTAGATTAGAGGACGAAACTCTGGTAGCATCAGCTGATCCGTCAACCACACAATCAGGGGCCCCAGGATGGATCCAGCACATGTTTCAAAAGCTGATTGGTCCCAAATTAAAACGATAAATAGTCACACTGGCAAACAATCATACCGGCATACAATCATACTGGCATACAATCATACTGGCATAATATCATACTGGCATACAATCATACTGGCATACAATCATACTGGCATACAATCATACTGGCATAATATCATACTGGCATAAAATCATACTGGCATAATATCATACTGGCATAAAATCATACTGGCATAAAATCATACTGGCATACAATCATACTGGCATACAATCATACTGGCATAATATCATACTGGCATAAAATCATACTGGCATAAAATCATACTGGCATACAATCATACTGGCATACAATCATACTGGCATAAAATCATACTGGCATACAATCATACTGGCATAATATCATACTGGCATACAATCATACTGGCATAAAATCATACTGGCATACAATCATACTGGCATAATATCATACTGGCATAATATCATACTGGTATAATATCATACTGGTATACTATCATACTGGTATACTATCATACTGGCATAATATCATACTGGTATAATATCATACTGGTATACTATCATACTGGTATACTATCATACTGGCACACTATCATACTATCATAATATCATACTGGCATACTATCATACTATCATAATATCATACTGGCACACTAACACACTGGCATACTATCATACTATCATACTATCATACTATCATAATATCATACTGGCACAAAGAGCAATGTTGATTTGTGGTGTGTAAGAACTTGTTTTCCCTGATCATCTTGATTGATCCCTGGTATAAAAATAACCCCAGCCGGAATGGGAGTGTGATTCCCTGAATATCTGCTGATAAAGTTTGGCTGTCAGATATGCATAATGCCCGACGTGACTGGACGTTGACAGACGCATTTCTCCAACAGATAAAGATAGAAGGTACTAACAGAGGACAGACAACCATCTGCTGTGCCGTCAAAAACAGACATTTGGAATATTTCCACCTGAAAACACACAGGATCCACAACCATGCTTACAGCAGATGGTGAGAACATGCTAGAAATGCAGGTAGCGACGCACAGGTTCGCTAAATACTGCGTTGCCTGTGCACAGTTGGACATTATAATACAGAGATATATAATTCAGTCCAAATTAACAACATCAAACGAAAGCCTAGTGAGTTGTTACAGAGCTGAGCGCTGTGTTATTTCACGAGTCCCTTTGAATTTTTTCAATCCCAAACCAAATACACTCCGGCATTTCTTAAAATAGCATTGTTCTGAAGATTATTCACCAGCCCTGGAAAAACTAAATGAGTTCTACCTGACATGACACTTGAATGCAATTTGCATCTCATTTCAGTGGAGGTAGACAGTGGGAGAGGAGAACGTGCAGTCCAATTATCTGTCTCTCTGTATGCGCTATGACAAATGTGCCCCTAAACAGCGACATCTAGTGTGCTCAACAAACATAGAGGACCGTTTACATCTGATTACATCTTTGGCAACAGAATATGTGTTTCGGGAATGTGTGAGGCATATATTGGTGTGAGGGTGTGTCTGTGTGTCTGTGTGTCTGTGTGTCTGTGTCTGTGTGTGTGTGTGTGTGTGTGTGTGTATGATGCCTGTAACATAGGATGGACCCCAAGCAGTTCTAAGTCCATCTGTCTTTCTGGTGACAAAGGTTGGCTGTTTTATTTATGTTCTGTGAGTTTACGCAGTTTTTAGGATGTGTTAAACGACAGGCTAGGTTAACAGGCTAGGCTAACTAGCTCGCTATGAATAATTATCATGCTGGCAAGCTCGCTGGCTAAGATGACCGCAAACACTTTGATACTGGTTAAGTGATGCTAGGTTAGGTATTTCCAAAGTGTTGGTTTACTTGGGAACTCAACTTCCTGCTGTAGATGGAAAACATGTTGAAAGCCACTGCCTTAGTCATGCAGTGCTAATGTAAAAAGCTTAGCCATTGTATAAAAAATGCATGAAATGACTACTGTAATTCTCCCTGGATTAGAGCGGGTGCCTAATGAGTTAAATGTTAGACTCATCTACACGGAAGTCTCCTTACAAAACTGTCTCAGCGAGCAAAAATGCATACAGAAATATATTTTAAAAAGGACCTAGCTGGCGTGGCTAATTGTATAGTAATAAAAAAAAATACTGATTGGTAACAGTGAAGTATTACATTAAAACCAGCAGTAATGAAGACACACATTTTGGTTTGCTTTCAACTCATACGATATTACTCTTTCAGTTTACCCTGTTGTGCACAGACTAGCTGGATATATTCCTTTTTGTTGAGCCAGTGTGACTTTTCCTGCCATTGTTTTGAAAGTATAAAAAAGTCAGATGTGACTATATGAGGACTTCTGTCACAACTAAGACACGTTGGATAGACAAAATTCACTAATAATATTACATCAATTAATATGATATGCTCATGTACTATACTGTTACTCTACATCCATGCATGTACTATCCAATCACAAAAGTGGGTCCAGTCTCTCACCCAACCCACCATCCAATCACAGGAGTGGGTCCAGTCTGTCACCCACCACACTATCCAATCACAGGAGTGTGTCCAGTCTGTCACCCACCACACTATCCAATCACAGGAGCGGGTCCAGTCTGTCACCCACCACACTATCCAATCACAGGAGTGGGTCCAGTCTCTCACCCACCACACTATCCAATCACAGGAGTGGGTCCAGTCTCTCACCCACCACACTATCCAATCACAGGAGTGGGTCCAGTCTCTCACCCACCACACTATCCAATCACAGGAGTGGGTCAAGTCACCCACCTCACTATCCAATCACAGGAGTGGGTCCAGTCACCCACCACACTATCCAATCACAGGAGTGGGTCCAGTCACCCACCACACTATCCAATCACAGGAGTGTGTCCAGTCTGTCACTAGCATCCTTCCAATACATAATTACCTTCTCTGACTCCCAGTCTCCAGCTAAACTCACTATAACCACTCAAAATTCCTGTCTTCTTCCTCTAACCCCAGAAACTAATTTCCCCATTCTCCCTCCTCCGTAACCTGCCGCTCCCACACCATGTTCCTTCTCTGCAGGTGACTTTGTCATCCACTTTCAATAGAAGGTTGTCTTTATATATATATATATATATATATATACCCGTACCTCATTCACTCAGCCCTGCAGGCCCACTGGTAGCTGGCATGCCCAACTCTGCCACACATTAATTACCATTTCCCACTCTCACCAGATGATGTCCTGCAGCTTGTGATCTCTGCCCACCTAACATCATGCCCTCGCGTCCCCATCTTCTACACACACTTCCAGACCACCTTTGGAGACCGTCGCCCGTTTCTCACCACCTCATTAACTATTCGCTGAGCTCTGGCTGTGTGTCCTAGCCAACTTCAAGGTGACCAGAGCACATACCCTGTTCAAAACACATCTAATAACTCTAATAAAGTACGGAACATAGTTCTAAGAAAGATAGAGAGGGTAAGAAAAAACAGAGGAATAGAAAGAGAGGGAGAGAAGAAAGAGTGAGAGAGAGGAAAGGGAGAGAGAGAGAGAGAGAGAGAGAAGGGAGGGAGAGAGAGGGGGAGAATGAGAGGAGGTGAACATGGTTACCACAACCAAGTACAGGAACCCAAAAAGACAATAAACAATGACCAGGACGTGCTCTAATAACCATCTGGTATCGGTCAGAAATCATCTGAAGCAACAGCTGTCCTGTCAGATAGTAAACCTCTGAATGTATTGATGGACAGACTGGCTTGTTGGACCAATCAAGTAGCTGTCCTGTCAGATAGTAAACCTCAACTGGTGATGTCATATGTCAATACATCACGCAGGTGATAGAATAAAGGACCATCAAATAAATACTGGGATACTGCGTAATACTCTGACCTATCATAGCTCATTATTTAATAGCTTACCACTCATTATAACAACCCCATCACCCAAACCCATCACCCAACCCCCCAGCCAACCCCCAGCCAACCCATCACCCAACCCCGTCAGCCAACCCCTTCAGCCAACCCCTTCAGCCAACCCCTTCAGCCAACCCCTTCAGCCAACCCCTTCAGCCAACCCCTTCAGCCAACCCCTTCAGCCAACCCCTTCAGCCAACCCCTTCAGCCAACCCCTTCAGCCAACCCCTTCAGCCAACCCCTTCAGTTAACCCCGTCAGCTAACCCCGTCAGCTAACCCCGTCAGCTAACCCCGTCAGCTAACCCCATCAGCTAACCCCATCAGCTAACCCCATCAGCTAACCCCATCAGCTAACCCCATCAGCTAACCCCCAACCTCTGTTCCTATAATGTTCCTCAAGAGAAACGCGAACTCGTTGCTTAACATCCATGAGTTAATCCAATATGAGGTTACTGCCGTCTGTATACACAGATACACAGACACACAGACACACAGACACACACACACACACACACACAGAAACACAGGACAACAGTCAACAGTGTCGCAGCACATTTCTAGCTCCAAGCAAAATTACACAAATGTGTTGCATGATCCGTGTTACGTAACGCCACACACACCCCAGTTCTCCAATGGCTGGCCGCTCGCAGTCCCAAAACCAGACCATCCATGTGATTTAATCCCAACGTAAATCTGGAGGAAATAATAAATATGTTCTCTCCAGGGAGAAGCTTATGCAACGCTCCAATATGGATGTAGGAGCAGTACTTCTGTGTTCTCCGATTTGAGTTGTCTCACAGAGTGTGTTCTCCGGGTAGGGATTGTCTCACGGAGTGTGTTCTTCAGTTTAGGATTGTCTCACAAATTGTGTTCTCCGGGTTTAGGATTGTCTCACGGGGTGTGTTCTCCGGTTTGAGTTGTCTCACAGAGTGTGTTCTCTGGGTAGGGATTGTCTCACGGAGTGTGTCCTCCGGTTTAGGATTGTCTCACGGAGTGTGTTCTCCGGGTTGGGATTTGTCCCGCGTGATGGAAGGAAGGAGCAAGGACAGGCAGAACAGTTCTGGTCTATATTTATGCTGTACAAAAGGTATGGGCGTTAGGACACGAGGGCTCAGCTCCACAGACTTCTATAGACACTTTAATGGCTCCAGCCTGGAGAAAGGGACCATTGAAGGACACGTCTGTCCAACAATCAAGCACACATCAAACGCTCCTTTGTGCTGCCTAGGCTGATATCTCGCTTTGACAAAAGAGTTTCAAAATGACTTTCACAAATCTCCAGGAGTTTTGGGGGGAAAGGAAATGATGGCCGGATAAGACACAAAGCTTTTACGATTTCAGATTAGGTGCAGTCAGACAAGGTGGTAGACAAAGTGAACGAAAACTATAGCATTTACAGGACCATGTTCAGTCCAAAATAAATTTAAACCAGAATGGAAAAACTGATTTTGATATGTGTCAGAAATACCTGGTGCCAATGGTACACCCACGCTCACACAATGACAAAAAAGGTGGCGGAGGTGTCAAAGAGATCTTCTATAGAAAAATAACAAAAAAAGGTCACCCGTTTTGCACTTACAGACAGAGAGAAATAAACGTGACCTAGATGGGGTATCTGACAAGCCGGTCACCACACCAGGGGGAACAGATAGACATCTCAATACTTCCCATCTAAGGCTCCTGACCATGGCCCACAGAGATTTACAGAAGTGTAGCAAGCATGGAGACAAGGAGACAAAGCAGGAACTGCATGCAGAATGAGCACAAGGGTCAAAGTGGGGCAGGAACCATCTTCTGGAAGACCAAGCAATATTCTGCTTTTTAAAAACTCCAAAAACTCCCATTTCCTAAAATCCATGGATAAATATTGTAACCTGTAAAGCAATCCAGATTGCCACGGGGTCTCTACGACAGTGACTGATGTTGAGACATTATCTGTGTGTTGAAGAAGTCTTTATAACTTTTCCTTTGGAGTGTTGGAGAACAAGTCCTATAGGTGAGAACAGCTTGTATGTACCGTTATAATAAATGGCTAACGCCTTGGATTGGCTTATTGTCTTACAGGAAAAACAGCAAATTTCAAAAGCTAACAAAGTTAGAAAACAATGCAGAAGCATGTTTTAACTACATTTTGCCCAAGGTTCACTTTTACACAAAGAACGTGAATGTTCAGGCTTCACTGGATGCTTCGACGGCCTACAGCGACCAAGTGCCACACCCCTCTTGTGTTTACAATTCTAAAGACCAAAAATCACTATTAATTCATTATTGTGCATTTCTGCAACACACACAGTATTTTCCAATGTGACCATAGAATCTTGCTCTTTTGCTGAACTCATTAAGCCAGCGAAGATAACGTCCCCTCAGTTCATCCGATCAATGGGAGGTGAGCCGTCGTTTCAATTAGCACACCTGCCAGGGAAAGTTATCTGTTGAAATTCTCCTCTCTGGTCTAATGGGGTTTGCCAACTCAGCACAAGCTGGTTACCGCAAGACAATTATGTTTTTTGTCACTCAAACAAACTCCCAGCCTGCTCACCGGCTTAGGTCTGTCAATATCACAGGAAGCAGAAGGTCTGTCAATATCACAGGTTGCAGAAGGTCTGTCAATATCACAGGAAGCAGAAAGGCTGTCAACTTTACAGGAAGCAGAAGGGCTGTCAACTTTACAGGAAGCAGAAGGGCTGTCAACTTTACAGGAAGCAGAAGGGCTGTCAACTTTACAGGAAGCAGAAGGGCTGTCAACTTTACAGGAAGCAGAAGGGCTGTCAACTTTACAGGAAGCAGAAGGGCTGTCAACTTTACAGGTTGCAGAAGGGCTGTCAACTTTACAGGAAGCAGAAGGGCTGTCAACTTTACAGGAAGCAGAAGGGCTGTCAACTTTACAGGAAGCAGAAGGATTGTCAATTTTACAGGAAGCAGGTCGTCTGTCAACTTTACAGTAAGTAGGAGGTCGGTCAACTTTACAGGAAGCAGGCGCTCTGTCAACTTTACAGGAAGCAGTATGTCTGTCAATTTTACAGGAAGAAGTATGTCTGTCAACTTTACAGGAAGCAGTATGTCTGTCAACTTTACAGGAAGAAGTATGTCTGTAAACTTTACAGCAAGCAGAAGGGCTGTCAATATTTACACAAAGGAGGAGGTCTGTCAACTTTACAGGAAGCAGTATGTCTGTCAATTTTACAGGAAGCATGAGGTCTGTCAACTTTACAAGGAAAGTTTTAAACATATTGTTTTTACTTGTGTTCTAACCGTGACCAAATATATTTTTGTTTTCAATAAAGTAATACTTCCAAACAAATATTCTAATAAAGATACTATATGATCAGAATGGATTAGATCAATGATAATGTCCACAACCACAGTATACATATTAATAATACTATAGCAAACAAATATTCTAATAAAGGAAATATATGAACAGAATGGATTAGATCAATAAGGTCAGACTGTTAATGTCCACACCACATTATACACATTACATGAAGCTTTGAGATGTAAATGGATTCAACAGAAAGGCATCATCATCCCATGGAAATACATCTGCTGACCTCCATTAGCCACTCCAGACCTGTATTCCCTCATTATGGAAGTAGCCCAAACGCTCGACAGCCTCTGACACAGAAATTAGCCAGGAAATGCAGTTTCTCCTCACACCAGGAGGGGGATTATCTTTGTAGCTTGTCCGACTGTCCTTTTTTAGATAATACGTAGATATTATGTAGACAGTCTCAGTTAAGCAGAGGGTAAATGTCACAGCGAAGAGAGATTGAAATAGGCTATGGTGTCAAACGGATGGCAGTGTGTTCAAATAAAAACTCTTTATTGAGTGGCACCATCTGTACATCACATCAGCACAGCAGAGGATCAGTGAAATTATCATTTTCACACGAGCGTACTTGGCAACAGGGGCGAAGGATGCCTCGTTGTGGAGCCAAAAAATATCTGGATTTAACTTTCCATTAAGGGTGTGTGTGCTTTTGTGGGTTTTACCGTAAACACCGTCTCATCCTGGCCTTGGTCTTCAAGGTGCACTTTAATTGGAACCCGTGGGAAGCGAACGCACGTTTGTGATTACAGTCACCCATACGTGATCAGTTACCCATCAACCCACAGTCCTGTAAATACAGTCACCCATACGTGACCAGTTACCCATCAACCCACAGTCCTGTAAATTCAGTCACCCATACGTGATCAGTTACCCATCAGCCCACAGTCCTGTAAATACAGTCACCCATACGTGATCAGTTACCCATCAACCCACAGTCCTGTAAATACAGTCACCCATATGTGATCAGTTACCCATCAGCCCACAGTCCTGTAAATACAGTCACCCATACGTGATCAGTTACCCATCAGCCCACAGTCCTGTAAATACAGTCACCCATACGTGATCAGTTACCCATCAGCCCACAGTCCTGTAAATACAGTCACCCATACGTGATCAGTTACCCATCAACCCACAGTCCTGTAAATACAGTCACCCATACGTGATCAGTTACC
Organism: Dallia pectoralis; assembly: GCA_029465975.1. Lineage (NCBI taxonomy): Eukaryota > Metazoa > Chordata > Actinopteri > Esociformes > Umbridae > Dallia > Dallia pectoralis. The sequence goes on along the minus strand of CM055728.1, from coordinate 30,035,516 downwards.
CATT
>CM055728.1:30020512-30030512 GCA_029465975.1 Dallia pectoralis | reverse complement strand
TATTTCATATCTTTTGGCGGAAAAACTCTAAACAAAATGTTCATTTTTCCCAGCAGAGCATAAACAGACAGCTGATATGCACCAGTCAGATGTGTGAGCTAAAGAACATGAGATTAGTGAAGTGACAAAGAAACGTTTGATTAAGACTTATAAGGTTATCTTTGGTGAAATGTGATTAATGGGTCATGGACACAACGTGACAGAATATGGATTCGGCTGAACAAGATTTTCGCCGACGATAAACCGGGCCGACACGTTGCCAAGATCTGCTCTTCTAAAACCAATCAGCGACGACACAACAAAGAAATGTTGAAGCGATCCATCTTTACTTTGTGCTGCTATTTGAGTCAATTAAATTCCTTCCGCGATTCACTGAACAGAACTATTGTTTCTCCCGGGTTGTATTTTTTCTCCACTTCCTGCATAATTTTCACAAATCTGTGGCCTTCATTAATGGCTTGCTAGAGTAAAGATACCACAGTCATCCTCGGCACAGACACCTCATTACTCATACTTATCTTCAGAGAGACCAAACGTGCGTGCCGGGCCGAGGCGTGGCGGAGACGCTTCTGAGTCCCGGTCACACGTATGGAGAGGGTGTGAGCTCTTCTGGAACTGAAGCCTGTGGCGCACCTCCTACGTCCGATCAATCCCTCCCTCTCAATACATTAAAGTTAAAAGCCGGCAAACTATTTTACTGTTCCTCCGTGTGCCTTTAATATCCCTGTCACAGGCATAATCGCGCTGGGAACACCTTGCTCCAGTTGGGACCAGGACAGCTGACTCATGCTTGGACAATGAGACAACAAAGGCGCTAAGGAGATGCAGGCTAATCGGAGATCAATCTGTGTCCGAGTCATGAGAGCCGGGGGGACAGTGATGGTAAAGACACGGAGAAGACAAGTCCCCAGGGCCGCAGACTGTATTTATGTGTTCCACTTACAGCAACGCCAAAGTGCTGTTCTGGGAGGAGAACTCACTAGTCCAATCAGAGTTATGGGGCCTTTGTTCTGTTGAGATCCAGTTCACTAACTCCCGTGAATCATTCATCACACTGGACTCGTACAGACCCTTATTAAAAAATCTATTGAAGTCCAATAACCGAATGGCCTAAAAGTTAAACAGTGACACAAGTGACAAAAGTTGTTCATGTACTTGGGAGACATGGATGAAGACGAACGTACAGAGGGAATTTACAATAGTCTTAAGGTCAGCGTTGTTCGGTTGTTGGTAAGCGAAGAGCAAAAGTTACAAAAAGACTTTGGTTAAATCTGTCCAAACGAAGACAGCAGATGACCTGGCAGGTGGAACCATTCGACCGATCGCTGAAAGATCGTTATTACAGCCAAGCCGTCAATGTTGACACAGATTGACACAGATCTTTGAAGCCCTTTGATGAACCACTCTTGTTTAATTCATTAAACCAAGACCTTTGCTAACACGGAATTAATTTTCTTCCACCAAAACACGTGAAAAATATTACTCCAAGGGCCTTTGCAGAAGATGAAAAACACAAAGACACCGTTTTTGGTGCCTCCTTAGTGTATTTGGGAAAAACAATTATGTACATTCATAATCGCATGATTTAATTAGAAAAACATACTCTGCACATTTTCTCAATACACACACGCACACACAAACACAGATGCTAATAGCACTGCCAAGTCCACATACGGCAGCATACATACTGGTGATGATATAACATATATGGATTGCTGGTGTCAGCTTGGAATACATAACCACGGCAGGTCGCCTGCTGAAGTCGTAGCGCGGCGCTTATGTCGCTTTGCACCTTAGAAAAGCCGGAAAGACGGCTAATGCCCCCGTTCCATGTTAAAGTCAAACTCTGAGGAAACGGCGTAATAAAAGCCAAGGCCATGTATATTGGTGGCAGGAAATCGAGTGCACAACACCACTGTCGGAGGTTTGACATTCCTCAGATCGGATGCCAACCGCAGTTCGGGTGCCAACATGGATAATGAAGATGTTCAGTGGCACATTCTGCCTGCCGGGAGGTTCACTGCTTTTGAAGATCGACACGAAGTAGGTCAGCGTTACGGTCAGCTGTACGGTCAGAGGTACGGTCAGCGGTACGGTCAGCGGTGTGGTCAGCGGTGCGGTCAGGGGTACGGTCAGCAGGGCTGAAGGCTGCTACACTCCCATGAGATCACTGAGATGAATTCACCAGGAGGGAACGCCTTGAACATGAAGCGGCAGATTCTGTGGTAAAGTTTTGCATTGAAAGTTATTTAAGTAATGACAGAGACTGTTTTTATGAATCGGAACTAAAAGATAACAGCCATTCATACCGTAGCAAAATTTATGATGCATTTGTCGATGCCACAGATAGGGACCAGAAAGCAGCATTTGGACAGAATCTAATCGAGGCAAACGTTGATTATATTGACGTTTATCAATCACTTTTGCCAGCTGTACTGCAGACACGTTTTGGCGATAGCCGTACCTCAGACAACCATTTCAGGTCTTTTGGAATTTCTTTTCTCAAAGGTTTCAGTATAAAGGTCAGAATAGTCAATCAGTACAAGCATTTCACTTGACGACAGGTAGATTGAATGTGTTTCCATCAATAGAAATGCCACTGTCACTAAGACTACCAACTAAAAGTAAGTAAAGGAGGTCAATGCGATATTACTTAATGCGATATTACCTCAGGAAAGTTATAATGTTTGCTTCTGCTGAACTTGATATGAAGATGATTATGGCTGTGCTTCATATAAACAATGCAATTTTGTCTTTCGCTCCTGGACACCCAGATTCATCTCGATGCAGATGATACCATCCTGTACACTTCAGCCTCTCCATTAGATACTGTGCTCTCAAATTCCAGGAAAGTTTTAATGCCATTCAGCATTCCTTCCACAACCTACAGTTAAACTCTGGTAAAACTAAGTGCATGCTGTTCAACACTACCAATACCTGGCCGTCTGGGTCGGAACTCATCTTCACCATCTGATCCTATTTCACAGGCCCAAACCAATAGAAACGGAGAAAGCATTTGGCATTGATGAGTTGTCGAAATGGGGGGGGTACATGTATTCCTAGATACACATGTTCAACCGGTTCTTTGGTGAGACGATACATGATGGGTGAACCGCTGGGATATCACTGTTCCCACAACAGAGACCTGACATCTTTCTACTCCACCTTATCACTGTTCCCACAACAGAGACCTGACATCGTTCTACTCCACCTTATCACTGTACCCACAACAGAAACCTGACATCTTTCTACTCCACCTTATCACTGTACCCACAACAGAGACCTGACATCGTTCTACTCCACCTTATCACTGTACCCACAACAGAAACCTGACATCTTTCTACTCCACCTTATCACTGTACCCACAACAGAAACCTGACATCTTTCTACTCCACCTTATCACTGTACCCACAACAGAGACCTGACATCGTTCTACTTCACCTTATCACTGTACCCACAACAGAGACCTGACATCTTTCTACTCCACCTTATCACTGTACCCACAACAGAGACCTGACATCTTTCTACTTCACCTTATCACTGTACCCACAACAGAAACCTGACATCTTTCTACTCCACCTTATCACTGTACCCACAACAGAAACCTGACATCTTTCTACTCCACCTTATCACTGTACCCACAACAGAGACCTGACATCTTTCTACTCCACCTTATCACTGTACCCACAACAGAAACCTGACATCTTTCTACTCCACCTTATCACTGTTCCCACAACAGAGACCTGACATCGTTCTACTCCACCTTATCACTGTTCCCACAACAGAGACCTGACATCTTTCTACTCCACCTTATCACTGTACCCACAACAGAGACCTGACATCTTTCTACTCCACCTTATCACTGTACCCACAACAGAAACCTGACATCTTTCTACTCCACCTTATCACTGTTCCCACAACAGAGACCTGACATCTTTCTACTTCACCTTATCACTGTACCCACAACAGAAACCTGACATCTTTCTACTCCACCTTATCACTGTACCCACAACAGAGACCTGACATCTTTCTACTCCACCTTATCACTGTACCCACAACAGAGACCTGACATCTTTCTACTCCACCATTGTACCCACAACAGAGACCTGACATCTTTCTACTCCACCATTGTACCCACAACAGAGACCTGACACACATTGACAACATCCCATATTTCCTGTGTGGCCCATAAAACGTGTTGCATGCTGAAGAAATATCCGTTGTTGTGTGAATTTTCTGTGGTCTTTTAAGCAGCATTGGCGGATATTTTTGCATAATTTAAGCAATCATTAAAAAAGAACATTTGCCGCAGTATGTCTCTCTCACACACACACACACACACACACACACACACACACACACACACTTCATCTTCTCCCCTGCATCGTTCGTCCTTGTGTATACTACAAAATGTAAATCCAATATGTATTATACAATTTTTCAGATTTTATCCTCAAGGCCAAAGTAAAGGACTCTGAATAACATCTCTGAACAATATGATCCAGAGTGACATCACAGAAACGTTGTGACATCACAGACATGACATCACCTGTGTATTGACCATCTGTATTGCTCCACACCTACACCGTTCATTCCTGTGGTTCCTCTTAGTCTTTTTGGTAAAACTATTTGGCTTCTTTTGTAATAATTTATCACAACAACAATGGGACTATTTATTGCTTGTAGAGTCAATTGTTCCCGTTGTTTAAACCACAGCGCCTTACAAATATATGCACCTTCCTGCCATAGTAAATTCCTTGTATGTTAACACATTCATGGCGATTAAACACTTTTCTGATTCTGATCCTATTCGCTCTGCCTCATCTGGAGCACAGCAGCAAGTTCCTGATCTCTGTCCTCTAGTGTGTATCTGATTCTCTGTCCTCTAGTGTGTATCTGATCTCTGTCCTCTAGTGTGCATCTAATCTCTGTCCTCTAGCGCGTATCTGATCTCTGTCCTCTAGTGTGTATCTGATCTCTGTCCTCTAGCGTGTATCTGATCTCTGTCCTCTAGCGTGTATCTGATCACTGTCCTCTAGCGTGTATCTGATCTCTGTCCTCTAGTGTGTATCTGATTCTCTGTCCTCTAGTGTGTATCTGATCTCTGTCCTCCAGTGTGTATCTGATCTCTGTCCTCTAGCGCGTATCTGATCTCTGTCCTCTAGTGTGTATCTGATCTCTGTCCTCTAGCGTGTATCTGATCTCTGTCCTCTAGCGTGTATCTGATCACTGTCCTCTAGCGTGTATCTGATCTCTGTCCTCTAGTGTGTATCTGATCTCTGTCCTCTAGCGCGTATCTGATCTCTGTCCTCTAGCGTGTATCTGATCTCTGTCCTCTAGCGTGTATCTGATCTCTGTCCTCTAGTGTGTATCTGATCTCTGTCCTCTAGTGTGTTCCTGATCTCTGTCCTCTAGTGTGTATCTGATCTCTGTCCTCTAGCGTGTATCTGATCTCTGTCCTCTAGTGTGTATCTGATCTCTGTCCTCTAGTGTGTTCTCTGTCCTCTAGTGTGTATCTGATCTCTGTCCTCTAGTGTGTTCCTGATCTCTGTCCTCTAGTGTGTTCCTGATCTCTGTCCTCTAGTGTGTTCCTGATCTCTGTCCTCTAGTGTGTTCCTGATCTCTGTCCTCTAGTGTGTTCCTGATCTCTGTCCTCTAGTGTGTTCTGATCTCTGTCCTCTAGTGTGTATCTGATCTCTGTCCTCTAGTGTGTATCTGATCTCTGTCCTCTAGTGTGTATCTGATCACTGTCCTCTAGTGTGTATATGATCTCTGTCCTCTAGTGTGTATCTGATCTCTGTCCTCTAGTGTGTTCCTGATCACTGTCCTCTATTGTGTATCTGATCTCTGTCCTTTAGTGTGTATCTGATCTCTGTCCTCTAGCGTGTATCTGATCTCTGTCCTCTAGCGTGTATCTGATCTCTGTCCTCTAGTGTGTATCTGATCTCTGTCCTCTAGTGTGTATCTGATCTCTGTCCTCTAGTGTGTATCTGATCTCTGTCCTCTAGTGTGCATCTGATCTCTGTCCTCTAGTGCGTTCCTGATCTCTGTCCTCATTTAAGTTTCCTAGAGAATCTTGTTCGTCATTGTTTTGGATCTTTTCTGGTCCGTTCACTTTTTCCAGTTTCAACTTATGTCACGCTGTTATTTTTATTTAAAGTCCTCCGTTCTTCCTGCGTCTGTGTTCTGCCTCCCAAAGGCAACGTTACAATTTCTGTTCATCATCTTAAACCTCATTCAGAGCCGACCAGCTCCTCAGCAGCTCGGTTTTAGTGGTTTGCTCATTTGGACGAAAATGTCGGCCTGCTGACCTAATTACACCCTGGAGGTTTAAAGACTGACTGCAGATCTGTATTTGAGCTGTATATGTACTGCACAGTGTGGAGTCATTTCCCTACCTACTTTGTTCACAGCTAAAGGTAGATCGTCAGTAAAACAGCGACGACCCAATAACTAATTTTAAATGTTTTACTTCAGAGAACCATCCACAGAATTAGACTGGACCCCCTATGTTCTGTGATATTAATAGCTTTCACTCTGTGATTTTTCATTTTACTGTTGCAATGGAATTTTACTGTTATTTTACCAGGCAAGTCAATTGAAAACAAATTCCTATATAAAATAACCTCCAGGCATTTTCTGGCCAACTCAAACTTTCTTATTTTATCATTATTTAAATCTTTATCGTATGCAACATTTAGTCACTTGTGTCATTACAGTTTGCATTGAGTTGGATTTCTGCAGGCATGCTGGGAAAATGTCAAGAGTTTTTTAGTAAATACATACAACTTAGCCAAACCAATAGTGGTCATTACGCTGATTAGTGACCTGTAAAGCCGTTTCCTGCCATTCATAGATCGCACAATAAACTTAGCTTTGTTTGCCAATCCTTTTCTTTCTACTCACATTCCAGATATATATGGCAGATAGGAGAGATCAGTCAGTATATCCAGGCTAGTAAATGTTTTATTCATAAGTACCCACATAGAGACAAAAACTGTGATTCTCGCCTGAGGCAAACTGGAACGATTGGCCCACCGAATCCACAAACGCTACGGAGGTCCCTGGGTAGAAACCTTGGAAGTGAATAGTTCCAGCGCAAAAAGACCCAGGAACTATTTCCCAAGCACTTAAAGTGGACCCTATAAACATGCAGAAGACACCAGTAGAAAGAAGTGAATAGAGATTACAGCCACTTAGGCCCTGGAACGTGCATTTATTTGATCTCTGTAAACCACTTTAAAAGTGACGAGAGATGTTCAAAGGGAGGACCTCGAACAAAAGGTTCCCCTGGTAAGGAAGCTCTGGATTTCAGAGGTATTCTCTTTGGGACTGTGAAGCTATTGATTTCCATGGGCTGGATGATATATTGTCTACATTATTCATGAGCTCAATGTGCACTGAAACATTTATTCATATTCTGGAAGACAGGCACCCAGCAGTTGGTTATGGCTGTGGTTCCAACACTCTCCACACCACATACTCACAGACACCCCAACGCGCACACACACACACACACACACACACACACACACACACACACACACACACACACACACACACACACACACACACACACACACACACTCCCAACTGCATACTCACAGACACCCCAACACACACACACACACACTCCCCACTGCATACTCACAGACACCCCAACATTTTACACACACCCCAACGCACACACACACACCTCACTGCATACACACCCCAACGCACACACACACCTCACTGCATACACACCCCAACGCACACACACTCCCAACTGCATACTCACAGACACAAACACTCCCCACTGCATACACACACACAATCCCCACTGCATACTCACAGACACCCCAACGCGCACACACACACACACACACACACTTCCCACTGCATTCACACACACACCACCTAACACACACACACCCCACCGCAGCACACACACACTACCAAAAGCCCACACACACCACTACACACACACACAAGTTCCAGACCCACACTCATTCTGAACCTTCTGTCTTGTTACATGCAACGTTTTCTTACTGCATTAGAAAATATTTTTGTCGTAATTGAAAATGTTTTCATATTTTTGGATTTTTGTCTCACTTTGTCCTCTCCCCTGCCGCGTTTGTCCCTGGGAATCTCATCAAATGTTTATTATACTTTCCCTCTCCACCTCTCGCTCACAAAATGAATACTAAGGCCAGCATGAAGCACGCCGAATATTAACTCCAAAAAAACTATAATCCAGTTGAGGCACCATAGAAACGTCTTGAGTGACAGCAACGTACCTGACCTGACTGCTGGTTAACCTGAGAACCAATGAGAATGGATTAGGGGTGGGTCACAACTAGACAGAAACCTCCCTCACAGGTGGGTCACAACTAGACAGAAACCTCCCTCACAGGTGGGTCACAACTAGACAGAAACCTCCCTCACAGGTGGGTCACAACTAGACAGAAACCTCCCTCACAGGTGGGTCACAACTAGACAGAAACCTCCCTCACAGGTGGGTCACAACTAGACAGAAACCTCCCTCACAGGTGGGTCACAACTAGACAGAAACCTCCCTCACAGGTGGGTCACAACTAGACAGAAACCTCCCTCACAGGTGGGTCACAACTAGACAGAAACCTCCCTCACAGGTGGGTCACAACTAGACAGAAACCACCCTCACAGGTGGGTCACAACTAGACAGAAACCTCCCTCACAGGGTGAAAAACCTCAGGAGAGATGAGGTGGGGAAATAATGTCTGAGAGAAAATCAAACGGGCGTTACATCTGTTAGATTAGCAGATAGTCCTCATTAACAGGATGAATTCCCAGGACTCGTCCGTGGGTTTAGCAGCTGCCGCTGGTGAGACTACGGTAAGAATGGCAACGCTTCAGCAGTTATTCCACTTTGTTATGGCAGTCGCCGAAAGTCACACAATTAGACTGGCAGCTTTTCTAGCTAGCTATCCTCTGGTAATCCCGGCCAAATATCAACTGGGGCCTGGAGGACATGAGCCAAGATGATCACTGGTTTTATTCGCTTCATTTAAAATTTCAACATATCTGGCTTACTCACTTCTGACCCAACATCATGACCCATGGCAGAACGTGTGAACCGCGAGATATTCGCTGTGAGGTACCATTTCTTCGGCACCGTGGCAAAATAAATATACTTTAAATGTGTTTTAAAACTGAAACTACATGTCGCGAACAGGCAAAAATGTGTGGAAGGACATTAAGGCAACTTGACAAATGCCAGTTATGGGACCAAAATAGGTAACCTGCCCACACAGGTCAACAACTCAGGTCCTCAGGCTGTCCACACACACACACACACACACACACACATACACCCCGCCACCCTGTCGCATTACTTTACAGCCGCAGGCTACAATTAGAGCAGCTGTCTGCAGTAGTTAGCCAGAAAAACTGTATGGATTCTGTCTATGTTATATTCTGATTGGTTACCTGTGTGAATGGGGGAGGAACCAAGTGACTACATTTGTCACAATCGTTTGGATTCTTAGGGTACCACCCTCTGGCACAGTCCCAGGTGGATTCTTAGGGTGCCACCCTCTGGCACAGTCCCAGGTGGATTCTTAGGGTGCCACCCTCTGGCACAGTCCCAGGTGGATTCTTAGGGTGCCACCCTCTAGCACAGTCCCAGGTGGATTCTTAGGGTGCCACCCTCTGGCACAGTCCCAGGTGGATTCTTAGGGTGCCACCCTCTGGCACAGTCCCAGGTGGATTCTTAGGGTACCACCCTCTGGCACAATCCCAGGTGGATTCTTAGGGTACCACCCTCTGGCACAATCCCAGGTGGATTTTTAGGGTGCCCAATATCAGTACTGACCAGCCACAACACAGTCAATATCAGTACTGACCAGCCACAACGCAGTCAATTACTTTTACAGTGAATGTCCTCTGACAGGCAGACGGTAAAGACCAGTCATGACAAAAAAATGACAGCTAATTGAGGCGTAGAAGACACCCGAATATACAGATATAGTAATTAACT